>JBAWJQ010002930.1:0-19907 GCA_037783105.1 Bactrocera zonata
GATCGAAACAAAAAACTGGACTTTGAAGAAAACTCTTTATCAGATATGTGTATCAGAATCAGAATCGGGATCAGAATCGGAATCGGAATCAGGATTAGGATAGTGATCGTACTCCGAATCGGGATCGAGATCACAAACCGGATTTAGAAGGAAACTCTTTGGCAGGTATAAGCATTAAGATTAGCATCAGAATCGGACCAGGATCAGAATCGAGATCGTGGTCAAAGACGGGACTGTAATCCAACTATTAAAACTATCGCTCATCTCTAACGCTCGCATCAGCAAAAAGCAAGCAAATGAAAAAATTGACTGCTAAAGGATTTGCGGGTATTAATGGAAGACCTTGAAAACTACCACTGCACATGCTTGCAGAAGCAAATAAGTATCTTAACAAACGCCAACAACTATGCAAACGAAGCACGAAAACCAGCCGACTATTTGATGGCAGATAAACACACACACATAGGTAGTTTCCCACGGATGTTAGTGTGTAGCCATATAAATTATTAACATACGCCACAAACCCAACAACAGTACGCATAAGTATTTTAATATGCATGTATAAGTAAGTATAAGCACCCGTGTATGTATGTGTGTGCATTTAGTAAGTCGCGTCGCCCGAATGAGGCAAATGAAAAATTCAACTTGTTGACGTCTAACAAATAGCGTCACTGCTAGTCGGTCGACCGCTGCGTGCCTCGTATTTGTTACTTCCACTTTTTTCTTTCCTCTTTCACATTAATGTCACTGTGACAGTGACATATCAAACGCAAGGTGAACTCTCTGCATGAATGTAAGCACTTGAAGCGCCTCGTATGTGATGCATTGAAGGCAAACTAAGCAAGATCTGCCAAACAACTGTATTTATTTGTGATTTTCTTTAAATTTGTGCTCTGTTATGCATGGCATGGTCCTTTCAAAACAACATTAAAACAAAAGCCGAAGAGTTGTCCAATGAAATGCTAAAAAACGTACAAAAAATATTCAAACTTTAGCTGCTATTTGCTTCACTGCAGATACAAAATTAAACTCAATTAAACAAACTTTAACCAGAAACACAAGGGCTCTTCAAAAATGAAACAAAGGTCAAGTATTTATGTATTTCATATAATTTGCTAGTTATTTTTAAGGCATATGTGAAAAATGTATGCATATCTTGGATGAAATATACAACTATGTAGATAAGGTTTCACTTGCTGACCTACTATATTTCAGTCCGATCTTCTTGAAAGCTTGTACTATTGTTTAGTAGGAAGAATAAATGTCGCTTTGATGTGAAAACAATTTTATTCAAAGTTTCTAAATTTCGTAAACTTTACTTTTGGCAATGGCAGTTAATTATTATTCTTAATCGCATGTGAGTAATATCAAGTTTCACTTTTATTCAGTATTGTTTTCTTCAAAAATAAACCCAGTAAGTAAGGCGACCGTTATCGCGTATTGATAGCTATCTGATGCCTGAAAATGAAGCTTTCGATTTCGGCGACATTGGGGTTCAATGTATTTATTGAGAGAACACATCGATGAGCAGATATTTATTTTCACATTTTGGGCCAAACGATTGGCCACCAAGATCGTGCGATTTCATACCGTTAGACTTTTCCCTGTGAGCATGTGTAAAGTCTAAAGGAGCAAAAGATCATGCGTGTCCTATGCCAATTACCAGTCGAAATGCTCGAAGGAGTCATCGAAACTTGGACTCAACGCATGAACCATCTGAAAAGTAGTCGTTTCCAACATTTGAAGCAGATAATCTTCAAAAAATAAATGCCAAAGAAGGTTCGTTGAAAAGATAATAAATTTAAGTTTGTGTGCGTTTTCTTTAAATACTAAGGAACCTCGAAATTTATCCTCTTCTTCTTTACTGGCGTAGACACCGCTTACGCGATTATAGCCGAGTCAACAACAGCGCGCCAGTCGTTTCTTCTCTTCGCTACGTGGCGCCAATTGGATATTCCAAGCGAAGCCAGGTCCTTCTCCACTTGGTCCTTCCAACGGAGTGGAGGTCTTCCTCTTCTTCCCGCAGCGGGTACTGCGTCGAATACTTTCAGAACTGGAGTGTTTTCATCCATCCGGACAACATGACCTAGCCAGCGTAGCCGCTGTCTTTTAATTCGCTGAACTATGTCAATGTCGTCGTATATCTCGCACAGCTCATCGTTCCATCAAATGCGATATTCGCCGTGGCCAATACGCAAAGGACCATAAATCTTTCGCAGAACCTTTCTCTCGAAAACTCTTAAGGTCGACTCATCGGTTGTTGTCATCGTCCAAGCCTCTGCACCGTATAGCAGGACGGGAATTATGAGTGACTTATAGAGTTTGGTTTTTCTTTGTCGAGAGAGGACTTTGCTTCTCAATTGCACCTGTTGGCAAGAGTAATCCTGCGTTGGATTTCTAGGCTGACATTGTTGGTGGTGTTTACGCTGGTTCCAAGAAAGACGAAATTATCTACAACTTCAAATTTATGACTGTCAACAGTGACGTGAGTGCCAAGTCGCGAGTGCGACGACTGTTTGTTTGATGACAGGAGATATTTCGTCTTGCCCTCGTTCACTGCCAGACCCATTTCTCTTGCTTCCTTGTCCAGTCTGGAGAAAGCAGAACTAACGGCGCGGGTGTTAAGGCCGATGATATCAATATCATCGGCATACACCAGCAGTTGTACACTCTTATAGAAGATGGTACCTTCTCTGTTGAGTTCTGCAGCTCGAACTATTTTCTCCAGAAGCAGGTTGAAAAAGTCGCACGATAGGGAATCGCCTTGTCTGAAACCTCGTTTGGTATCGAACGGCTCGGAGAGGTCCTTCCCGATTCTGACGGAGCTTTTCGTGTTGCTCAACGTCAGCTTACACAGCCGTATTAGTTTTGCGGGGATACCAAATTCAGACATCGCGGCATAAAGGCAGCTCCTTTTCGTGCTGTCGAAAGCAGCTTTGAAATCGACGAAGAGGTGGTGTGTGTCGATTCTCCTTTCACGAGTCTTTTCCAAGATTTGGCGCATGGTGAATATCTGGTCGGTGGTTGATTTACCAGGTCTAAAGCCACACTGATAAGGTCCAATCAGTTTGTTGACGGTGGGCTTTAATCTTTCACACAATACTCTCGACAGAACCTTATATGCGATGTTGAGGAGGCTAATCCCACGGTAGTTGGCGCAGATTGTGGGATCTCCTTTTTTATGGATTGGGCATAGCACACTTAAATTCCAATCGTTGGGCATACTTTCGTCCGACCATATTTTACAAAGAAGCTGATGCATGCACCTTATCAGCTCTTCGCCGCCGTGTTTGAATAGCTCGGCCGGCAATCCATCGGCCCCTGCCGCTTTGTTGTTTTTCAGACGGGCAATTGCTATTCGAACTTCTTCATGGTAGGGCAATGGAACTTCTGCTCCATCGTCATCGATTGGGGTATCGGGTTCGCTTTCTCCTGGTGTTGTGCGTGCACTGCCATTCAGCAGGCTGGAGAAGTGTTCTCTCCATAATTTAAGTATGCTCTGGGCATCGGTGGCTAGATCACCTTGGGGGTTCTACAAGAGTATGCTCCGGTCTTGAAACCTTCTGCAAGCCGCTGCATCTTTTCGTAGAATTTTCGAGCATTACCCCTGTCGGCCAGCTTATCAAGCTCTTCGTACTCACGCATTTCGGCCTCTTTCTTTTTCTGTCTACAAATGCGTCTCGCTTCCCTCTTCAACTCTCGGTATCTATCCCATCCCGCACGTGTTGTGGTCGATCGTAACGTTGCGAGGTAGGCAGCCTGTTTTCTCTCCGCTGCGACACGGCACTCCTCGTCGTACCAGCTGTTCTTTTGCGCTTTCCGAAAACCAATGGTTTCGGTTGCAGCTGTACGTAAGGAGTTTGAAATGACGTCCCACAGTTCCCTTATACCGAGTTGTTGACGAGTGCTCTCAGAGAGCAGGAGTGCAAGCCGAGTAGAAAAACGTTCGGCTGTCTGTTGTGATTGCAGCTTCTCGACGTCGAACCTTCCTTGTGTTTGTTGGCGTGCGTTTTTTGCTGCACAGAGTCGGGTGCGAATCTTGGCTGCAACAATATAGTGGTCCGAGTCGATGTTAGGACCTCGGAGCGCACGCACATCTAAAACACTGGAGACGTGTCTTCCGGAGACAGCCAGGTAGCTTGATGTATCTTCTTATGCTGGAATCTAGTACTACAGATAACCATATCTCGGGCCCCGGAGAAGTCGATCAGCCTCAACCCATTTGGGGATGTTTCCTCGTGGAGGCTGAATTTACCGACCGTAGTGCCAAAGATACCTTCTTTGCCCACCCTGGCGTTGAAGTCGCCAAGCACGATTTTGACATCGTGGCGGGGGCATCTCTCATAAGTGCGCTCCAAGCACTCATAAAAGGCATCTTTGGTCACATCGTCCTTCTCTTCCGTCGGGGCGTGGGCGCAAATCAGCGATATGTTGAAGAACCTCGCTTTGATGCGGATTGTGGCTAGACGTTCATTCTCCGGAGTGAATGATAGTACTCGGCGACGGAGTCTCTCTCCCACCACGAATCCGACACCAAACTTGCGCTCCTTTATATGGCCACTGTAGTAGATGTCACAAGGACCTACTCGTCTCTGTCCTTGTCTCGTCCATCGCATTTCTTGGACGGCGGTGATGTCAGCCTTTATTTTCACGAGGACATCAACCAGCTGGGCAGCGGCACCTTCCCAATTAAGGGACCGGACATTCCAGGTGCATGCCCTCAATTCGTAGTCCTTATTTCGCTAGCCATGGTCGTCATCAAAAGGGGGGTCTCTCATCCGATGCTGTTTGGTTGTTTTCATTGGTGCGTTTTTTTACGTGGCGGGTCCCAAACCCAGCGCACAACTCTAAGTAGGGGATATTTCGCCTTCTCACTTTAGCTCGCCTTCAAACGGATGTTCTTAGGCTACCCAGAGGATACTTGGTCAGAGACCGGAAGTCGTGATCTGCTTGAGTCATATTGCAAAGAATCGTTGCTGGCCACTCCCAAGTGAATGGCGATCAGAGAACTTTCCTCACTTGCGTGAACTTCTACACATGACTCCATCCTCCAAAATTGATCACCCTTTATTTATTTGAACTTTTCACGCTAAATCGAAAGTATTTTCGTTTCATTCTATTAAGGGGATATTCTAGTCTACAAGCATGATTTTCAAGTAATTTTCAAAGTGTTGTAAAAAAACGGGCAATTAATATTTTTACTATCCATTTTTATTAGTTATTTATTAATTTTTGAAGAGTATAGAAAAAAATTAAAAACTAAAAAGTAAAAAAATTCAAAAATTATGAGTTGACGAAGTGGGGGGTTTATAAAAATTTCCACATGACCATGCCCATGATTTTAACCTTTCTAGTTATCTGAAACCGAATGTCGCAATGGTCGGAACTACCTAAAAGTGGGAAACATTTTTATTTTTCACAAAATGGCGACTGCCTGAAAAAAATTGTTTTTTTGATCAATTTTTCTGACAATTTCGAATTTTTTAAAAGTAATAAAAATAAAAATTTTGGGATGGGACTAGTTCCAACAATAGACAAGCCTATAAAGAAGACTCTATAAAAATTTCAAGTAAATCGGTCCAGTAGAACCTGAGCAATCGTGGGCATCGTTCCGAAAAAGTCAATTTTGAGAAAAACGCGTTTGAAGTTTCGCATTCCGGCCGAACCAGTTTGGATGCCGGGTCAGAAAAATGCCTATATCTCCGAAAATAATTTGAATTTTGAAAAATCCTCTTGTACACGTATTATTGAATAGTTAAACTTTGAAAATATAAAAATAGCTTATTTATTTTCATTCACATTATGTTCCATTTGTATGAAGTCCACACTTCGCTTACTTAACTTGATCCCTCCCGTATTCCGCAAACTTAAATCAACGAAGATTTTCTTTAGTTTCAATGAAGCTTATAATACTGAAAAAC
Source organism: Bactrocera zonata (assembly GCA_037783105.1). NCBI lineage: Eukaryota > Metazoa > Arthropoda > Insecta > Diptera > Tephritidae > Bactrocera > Bactrocera zonata. The sequence goes on from JBAWJQ010002930.1 coordinate 5,922, forward strand.
CCTAAGCTAAAGGATAGCTTAAGGAACTATTAAATACACTAGTAAACAACAAAAATCCACTTGTTTTTTTTTGTGACATGAGCAGAAAAAAGTGTTTATTATGTAAAAATTTCCACAAATGCAGAAAATAGCTACAGATTTTTTCTATCACCTATAATTTTTTTTGCTATGAGGATTTTTGTTAAAAAGAAACAGCGATAGATATATTACTGTTCTATTATTTTATTAACCAAAGAGCACCTTAAAATATTACTGTCGATGTTTTTCGGCGATATTTTGTTCCCTTAACAAGGTCCAGCAGTAATCGGCAAGCAAACTGGCACTCCACTTGCCTTGGTGCTGTTTCTTCATATCAGAAATGTCTTGGTGGAACCGTTCCCCATGTTCGTCACTTACGGCGCCTAAATTGTTTGGAAAAAATCCAGAAGGGAGTCCAGAAAGAGAATTTTAAGGGACATATTTCAACCTTTTTTTTTTATAGGCAGTAAGTAGTTCAGTCACAAGATCTTTGTAATTGTCAGCTTTCACATTTCCAAAAAAAAGTTTTAACAACGCTTTTAAAGCCACTCCAGGCTCGTGTTTCAGTTTTTATTGAGTATTTCCTCAAATATTTTATCTTTCATTAGTTCTTTAGTTATTTGTGGACCCATAAATATGACCTGCTTAATTTTTGCCTCACTGACTCTTGAAAATTTTTGTTTCAGATCATTCATTAAACCTAATTTAATATGCAAGCATGTTAGTAATTCCTTTTTGGGATCAACTAGAGGTTCACTGGTAATGTTTTTTTTTTTTGTTCTGAATTGCGTACCCGACGTACTGGCCACTGCTTCTGTACGTAATGACAGTCTCTCGCACGGATGTCTTATTCGCAAAGGAAGCAACAATATTTCGTATTTCTTAGTTTCAGTCCAAGAAGAAGGATTATTACTTTTAGATCTCCACATAATGTCCAACTGTACTCACGTTGACGGATGTGCTCTAAGAGAACTCTCATATTCTCATAAGATTCCTACATATGAACCGGATGAGCTAAGAACACATACGGATATTTGGTACCGTTATGAACGAATACCGCCTTTGAACTAAGTTTAGAGGAGTCAATGAATAGACGTTTCTGTCCTTGTGCGTTAAACAAAAGGTTAACTTCTGAACAATATACTAAATCCCTTTCTTGAAGAAAGCAATTTGTGAAATCTTTCTGCCTTTTTCTGTAAAAAGTAATATTTACATTACTTTGGAGATGGTCCCAACCTTTTAGTCTGGATGCTGAAAGTTCGGACTGCGATTTTGAAAGGCTTAGATCTCAAACTAAGTCATTAGTTCATCCTATGAAATTAGATGCGGCACTACTGAACATCCTGGTAAATCAAATAAAGGATCGGTTGTCATTTCCGTTGCGGTTTCTGTAACATCACTTGGAGAGCTAGTCGATTTTAGTCCTTCATCGAGACTCCAAGATTCTAGAGCTTTCGGAATAGGACGCTGTTCAGTGTGTTTGACAGTTCTTAAAGCTGATGGTAAAATACAGCACTTAGTCGTTAGTTTAGACTTCGGTCCAATACCTTTAAAATTCGTGAAGCCAATATTCTTTCCAAACGCTTGACTCTACAAAGGGTACTATGTACTATGTACAGTCTCATATTTATGAGAGTGCTTGCGGTCGAAATACTGCAAATAAGCGCGTACATTATTAAACCGTAAGACTTCCTAGTCAGCTTTAGTAAGCAATTAGCTTAACTCGAACGAGTACTATGGCTTGAAAAATCCGTTACATGACGCACAGTAAGTTAAAAATTCAGTTGCCAGAGGTACTTCGCTTTTCGAGTATACGTCAGCAATGAGAAGAATCTCCTAAAAATCCATCAGCGTTCAAAGTAATTATCCAGGGCAGGATTTACATACTCGTGAAAGCCCTAGGTATACACAGATAAATTAACATGTGTAGCAAGGGAACGATAGACAAGTAAGTAACTGGCAAAGCGATCAGCAACACAGTGCTTGCTTATCTATGTGTAAATAAATATGTGAAGTTAGTTTGTCTAGCTATGACAAACCAATACGACGAAATATACACATATTAGGGTAATCCAAAAAAATACGAAACTATGAGTTTCATCATTCATAATGATTTTTTTCATTGAGTAATAAAATTCATAAGAAATAAAAAATCATTTTAAATAAAAAATAATCAAACTTTAACTATTAATATCTTTTAAACGGTTGGGTTTACGAAAAAATCATACAAGACCTTTTTTGTAGAGCATTCAATTTCCTATAAAATCTAAGGAACAAGATATTTTTTCAAGTAGTTGGAAGCGAGATATAAATTTTTCTATCTGGTAATAAGAAAAAATAGAAAACTGTATGTAGGAGGACCTTCCCGTTACAATTAAAACCTCATATTTGGAGAGGCTTTCTTAGAGGTGTCTAGGAACTTATTTTTCCGAGTACCAATTGAAATTTTTTTTTTTTTTTTAATCACCCTAATGTATCTACATAGTTACATTTGTACAATATTTATACACAAATTCACATAGAAGGGCATTCCATTAAATTATGCCACAGCACGTATGCACTACAGCTTGTGGCTACGCATAAATGCACTAAATTAATACGAATTTGTTTTTGTTATATTCGATGTAGCAAATAAATATTATAGTATAGTACGACTAGTGTGCTTTTCAATGAATGGATCACTTATAATTTTTAAATAAGTAGATTTTGCAAAGTTGTAAAGAATTGAATTTATTATTACTCACATTATATGCAGGCAACTTTCCATAGATATTAGCAGTAATCCTTACATTAGGTTTTGTAGGCATAATTGTATAATGAAATTGCTTAAAATTTACAAAATAAATTTAATTGAATTAAAATGTTTGTTGATTTATATACCAATGTTACCTTTGATAAAATACATACTTCGACAAGAAGCATCCTTGAGCATTTTTTTGTTTCAGTCAGAGTATTGGATACATACTCAAACCAACAGCTGAAGGTTGTAGCAATGAAAAAAAAAAAACACATTTTATTCGTTAATATGTTATTAAAATTACATTAACTACTAGTTTAACTTGTAAGTATTCGTACTTTGCACTACACTATTTGCTTCACCTGCGTTACTCATACGCCTCAACATCCCAACCCAAAAAGAAACTTAATACGTTTACTTTGTTCTCAACTTAAGTCAGAAAAACTAAAAATTATATTAATATCATAATTCAATAATTTATAACAGAAAATAGAATAAGAAGGAGTTAAATTCGGGTGTAAATGAAGACTTCATACTTTTGCAACTTACAATGATCAAGGCCGGAGAAATGCATGATGTGCCAAGCCACAAATATCGAAAAAAAAGACAATGAGCATCACGTTTTTTCTTTCACTTTCAAGTGTCATCTTCAATTATGATGCTCTCGTTGTGTCCAAAGAAACCTGTTTACTGTAATATTTAAAAAAAAGAGGCTTTAAAGAGTCGAATGGAGCAAGAACGCGTTTCATACCCAAAATATCCACACAAAAAATTCGAACGGACTCAAGTGAGATATGAAGCTCTCTTGTCATTCCTTTCCGGGGGTATTCAAGTCTAGAAGCATGAATTTCAGGAGATTTTTAAAGTGTCGTAAAAAAAGGCAATTAATATTTTTACCATCCATTTTTTATTAGTTATTTCTTAATTTTAGAAGAGTAGATAAAAAAATTAAAAAATAAAAAAAGTAAAAAATTTCAAAAATTATGAGCTGACGAAATGGGGGGTATCTAAAAATTTCCTCGTGACCATACCCATGATTTCAACCCTCCTAGTTATCTGAAACCAAAAAGAAAAAAATATTATTAATCTAGAATAATGTCGCAATGGCCGGAACTACGGAAAAGTGGGAAAAATAATTTTTTCACAAAAGGCGACTGCCTAAAAAAAAAGTTTTTTTTGGATCACTTTTTCTGACTATTTCGAATTTTTTAAAAATAATAAAAATAAAAATTTTTTGGATGGAGCTAGTTCCAACCATAGACAAGCCTATAAAGAAGACTCCATAAAAATTTCAAGTAAATCCGTCCAGTAGAACCTGAGAAATCGTGGGTATCGTTCCAAAAAAGTAAGTTTTGAGAAAAACGCGTTTAAAGTTTCGCGTTCGGGCCGAACCAGTTTGGATGCCGGGTCAGAAAAATGCCTATATCTACGAAAATAATTTGAATGTTGAAAAATCCTCTTGTGCACATATTCTTGAATAGTTAAGCTTTGAAAATATAAATTAATTTAAATTTTTTTAAATTTCTAGACTAGAATACCCCCTTAAAACTTACCTGGCGATCTTAAAGCACTACTTCCTTCAATTTTTCAATACTTTCAACAGTTGAAGAGATCTAAGGGCATCCAGAATGGGGCACGTCTTCAACGATCTGCCGACCGTCTTCGAAGTCTCGTAGAATTGTGCTTTTTATTAAACTGAATTACCGTAAGTCTTTTCAAAAATTCGCAACGATTTCGCACACGAAATTTGATTAGAAATACAAAATTTGAAATAAATTCTTTATTCCATATTTTTATCCATTGTAAAAATCGCAACGCACTACTGAGATATACTTACTTAAGCGGCTGCTTTAAACCAACTGGTTGTCAGATTGCGCTCATATTAGGCATAGTTCGAGTAATTAAGGACAGTCCTACCAACTTACAATAATACTTTTTTTTGATATATAATGTACACAGGGAATTTAATTACAATTTCCGAGTGCTCTTTTGTTACAATGTATATACGAAATACAGTCAAACTGAACTCCGAACATTTATATTTGAAGAATATGGCGGCAAGTGGAACTATTGAACCAATTTTTCCCATTATAGATCCAAGGGAAAAACAAGAGCAGAAAAGTATCCTAAACTCATTTCGTTAATAAAAAAAGTGAGTTAACAATCTGAAGCTCAAAAATGTATGATCCGAATTCAACCAAACTATCGCAGAAAATTTTTAATCTTTAACGTAATGCTTGTGTGCGGGCGAAATCATAAATTCAAACGTCATAAACGCTGGATCTTGATAAAAAGCATGACATCTGATGTGTGTGGAAGCTGTAAATGCATTTTCAGCAATATCTAATAATTGCTCAGAAATAGTCAAGTTATTTATGATTTTTTTCTAAAACTAGGATTTTTCTTCCGGCGAACGTTCTCCTTTGGGGAACTTAAGCGGTGTTATTGTTGTATTTCGCGCTAGGATTTTTTTTTAAAGTCTAATAAAAAGTTGTAAAGAAAGTGCTCTGTAATTTTACACATTTCTAAAGACTATGAATTAGCTTCTGGAACTAGCTTATCAGCTTGATAAGGCGTCACGTAAGATTACTAAGATACAGTTCCATATTTCTACGTTCAAATATAAATTCAACATCAAAGAGAAATGACAAAAATGATTTTTTTCTATTTTTTGTTTACTGCAAAAGCGCTAGAACTACGAGTATGTACTTACAATAGCATCCACCTTATGAGCCTCAGCTGGCAACACACACATGAGCTGTAAGCACACACATAAACATATTCTGCCCACAAGTGCATGCAATGAACAAAGTATGTTTGCGTTCTGGTGGCAACATCATACGAGCACAGTTAATGCAAACAGTCAGCGGACAGTGCTGATAAAGTGGCACGAAAACAAACTAGACAGCACAATGAAAACAAAACACACACATGCACACACGCGAGGCGAATGAAAACAATCGTGTGTGCGAATGCCCGCACAATGTTGGGAAAGGAATGATAACCATGAAGACGAGAAGCCGGGAAGCTGGTAAAAATATGGGAGGAATATTCCTAAGTACCGACAAAAGAGCCAGCGGAAGAGCGCTGCGTGCAGTGGTAATGTGGCAGTTAAAGCAGCCGGAGTGCAGCTGTTCGGCGGGAAGTGACACATCCGCTGCGCACGACAATATTCTAACTGTTGCTGATGGCCGGCTTTGCTCGGCAGCACACATTGTTGTACGATCGTTAGTTCATTTGCTGTGAGTTACCGTTGTGCTCATCAGTGCTGCCAATGTGCATTCAATTACACTGAAAGTAAGTCAATAAAAATATGTTGCAGAACATTGCACACTCTCTGTGCATTTTGTTACATTATGGAGGCAGAATTTTCTGGATGATTTTGTGTAAATATGGCGCTGATTGGGAATTGCAATCGATTTGCCGACAAACATTGCAAAAATAGAAATTCTATTTTTAGATTTTTGCTTAAAGAGTAAATTAAACATCTTGACCGAACGTTAAGGATATGGCAGTAGTATTCAGATCACTCAAGAGTATTTAGAAAATAAGCAGGAAATATATTTCCAATGCTATCTACAAGTAAATTTTGTATAAAATAGAAAATAGGTGAGGCAGAACTCCTCAGTCGTTGTATTCCAAATAATTTTTCGTGGGTCTTGCAACATACAGCCGACTTTGTCAAGATGAAAAATTATTGATCCATGACTAGCTGCAAATTCTGGGCATTTTTTGGCAATCACTCGTTTAAGTTTGAAGAGTTGTTATGGGTAGCGCTAACCATTCGTGGTATCAACCAGTTTTAGAAGCTCATAATACAGGCCACCTTTCTTTTCTCACAGCATACAAAGCATCATTTATGGATATTCACTTTGCCGTTGATTTGTCGGGTTGAATTCAATCTTCGTCAGTCACAACCCGATTGCAAAGACGACTGCTATTTATCGCCTTCAAGCAGCATTTCTTAGATGCCAAGTTGTCTTTCAATGTATCTTAACTTCAGTTCATATGACACCCTGATTTATTAGCTTTTCAATGTATCCGGCTTATTTTAAGTGCTTTAAATTAGATGCTTTAATACCACCAAAAATTTGACGAGATCTTTTTTTTTGCCTAGTTACAATTTTTATCGAATAGTGCTTCCAGCTCCTCATCTTCAAATAATAATCAGGTTACGGCGGGTCTTGGCAAATCGCATAAATATAATTATAAACTCAATATATCTTTATAATAAATGTATAATTATATAGACTGGAACTGAGGCACGATAGTAAAATAATATAAGTAAAAAATGGCTAAGTATGAGTAAGTATATGTTTGATATTTGATCCGGATCCATTTGAGTCATATCAGTGTTAAAATTGAGTGTCTCTTAGTTTTTGATTTATCGCGCTTTAAGTAGTTTTTAAGAGTACAGTTATATGAGAAGTGAGCGTGGTTATCATTCAATTTCATCCATTTTCACCCAATCGGTAGGGGTTCTCATAATATTTGCGCTTGGCGAACTTGGTTATTTTAGTTTTATGGCTTAGAATTCATGTACATTAAACATATTAAAGGCCACGCCTGCTTTCTAAAAAAATTTTCTCCCACAGCCGCCCTTTGCTACTGCGATCGGCTGTGCAAATTAGAGCTTAAATAATAATTTAATGTTTAGTTTATTAATATAGAGGACGCACAATGGCATTTCGGCGGAAAAAATAGGATTTTTCCACTTTCCAATTTCAAAACTTTAATGATTTTGATTTGTAAAGAAATATTTGGATAACAAAAATTCAACAAGGTTTTTTTTAAAAAGTGAAATTTTATAGTTAAAAAAACTAACAGAAGTCGACGGAAAGTTATTCAATAAAATCAGATTAAAATTATTGTCCAAATAAAGAATTTTTATTGTGTGTAAGTTTATTGCTATGGCTTTTCTTTTATTTTTTAGTGAAAATATAGCACCTACTTGTTTATAAAAAAAAATTTATTGAAATTGGCAAAGTAAGCTAATTTTTATAATTTTTCAAAAATTATACTAAAAAATATCAACTTTTCATTTTTTGATGGAAAAAAACTTTATGTGCTTTGCCTTGCTTAGCCCTCTTACTATAAAAAAATGAAAGTTCCGAGTATGTACTTTCAATTACCGTCCCATTCGAGAAAGTGTGATCGAATTTCCACAAATACTGATGTCTTCAACAGACTTCTTATAACTTCGGATCCTTACATAAGTAGCTTCAGGCGTCATTCGAACAAAATTTCCTTAGAACTAGATCCCATTGTTAAAGATATGGTGCTTGCATAATATTACAAATAAAAACTAACACAATTTTTCGCCTGTTACATATTCAATTAAAACATTGCATATTATATGCAATAGGTCCAAAAATAAATATTTTGGCAATTGCAGTTATATGGGAGGTGGGTGTGGCAGTGGGCGGTTTTCCAAGATTTTTTCAAAATTTCTTAATTTAGTCCAGAGAAGTGTTTCTGCAAAGTTTCATTGTTGTACGACCACTCCTTCTATTTTTTTCCAAGAAATGTATGGAGAGGTGCCACTGTGGGACGTGGCCGTGGCTGTGTATAAAATGTATAAAAACCTATATTTTACAGTTGTTTGAAACATATTATAATTTAGAGCCAACTTCTAGTACTCGTTTTGGATTATGTCGATTCGAGTTAGGGAAGTTCAACTGTATTTGCATTTCATGTTGATCATACGACGCAGTGTCCTCCACTAAAATTCATTATTAGAAATATAATAATGTTTATAGAGTCTAGAATGTGTTGGTATTGCATTTTTGATTACATTCTGTCATTATTTACTTCTTTAAGTCTGTTAGTACTTTTCTGGCTTAAAATATGTTCATATTTCTTCAATAGTTTATAAGCAAATATGTTAAAAAGTTACTCATACGCCATAGGACCTGCTTTCACATTCTGTTCAACATGCGAGCAGATTATCAAAAATGCTTATCAGGCACAAAATTAAGAAGTCAAATATAATTTATTATGGAAAACTTAATCACGGGCTCTATGAAATTTCCATGTCAATAGTTTATGTATTTTTAAAGCTTTTAAAATAGTATCTTTTGGGTCAAAGTGGCATATTTGAGGCAAAAACAAGCAAATAAGACAATAAATACACAACAATACGCTTTCTGATTTAACTTTTTAAACACACTTATACAAAATAATTTATACTCCGCTGCTCAGAAGATGCAGCTCTTCAGCTTCTCTTTCTGCATACAATTTCTCAGTTCACTTAAAATTGTTTTCCGTTTCACACTTTATTAATCTTCCGCAGCGAAATTCAGAGTATTTTAAGAACACAATAAATAAAGGTGATTGTCAGTTACTTTTTCATTAAAGTTTTCGCCTGCGAATTGATCGAGAAATACAAATTAAACTTCACTTAATAAAGATTGACAAGGCGCACGATTTCCGCCAGCAAATTAGCAGTATTTTTTCTCAATTTCGGCAGCAGCATGACACTTGGCGCGCGACTCAGCTTAATTTCCAATTTTGTTATTGCTATTTTTTTACTAGCGACTGGCTAAATGCCAACAATAAATGGAAAACAAACGATTTTTATTATCAGCGCTGCAGTAGCGGTCGAAAGCGTGGCCTGCGCAGCAGCGTTTTCCAATTAAAAGTGGTAAGTTCTCAAACATACATGCAACAGTGGCCAAAGCGGCGAAATTTGCCACGCACACATGTACATATATTCATTTTATGTGTGTGCGTGTGTCACAATTCACTTTCAGGCGCGTTCCACAACAGCAGTTGTTGGCGTTGTGTCGGCTGCAAATTGCTGCTGCGGCTTAAAAAATTTGCGCCGCCACTTGGTGCGACGCGTACAAGAACAACCACACGCGACAACTTTTCGCAGTTGTTACAAATATTGCGCGTAATTTGTACGTCGTAATGCGTGTGGGGGAAAAAACTTTTGACGCGTTAGTTGCGCTAACAGGCACACACACACACACATAATCGCCTCTAAAGCTTTCATACAATGCACACACCCATACACATGCTCACAGGCGAGTTATTAAAGCATTCATGCCAGCAGCGTTAAGCGCTCAACTGCGCGCTCCACAATCTCATTGCGAGCAATTACACGCAAAACTACTCAAAACCCACCACGCTCCTCGATAACGCAAGGCTGGGCCGGCGTTGCCTGGTCCACAGCGCACTCCACGTCAGGTCGTGTTTAATTTTATATGCCTTTCAGCTGCATTTTCACACTTGTGCTCTTAAATTTGTTGGAAATTTTCAGTTTAAAAGCTTTCATTTGGGCACTTGCACCCATTAGTTGCAACAACAAGAACAACATCAAGCCAAAAACACCAAAACTAAATGAAATTATTAGCTTCACTTGCAGCGCTGTGCCTGCTAAGTGCGGCCCACTGCACCTAAGACTTTTAACCTCAGCGAAGGCTAGAACAACAAGAACAACAGCAAAGTGAATAATGAAGCGCCAGAACTGAAATTCGTTCGAGCACTGGCTACTCGCACGCCCATTGTCTGCAGATCGCCACTTGAGAGCACAAATGTGTTTAGTTTGCTCTGAGGCGGTGCGCAATCTTAAATTTTTTGCCGAACTGAATACCTTTCCTTTTCTTTAAAAATGATATTTTATTGATTTTAATCGGAAAGTATTTAAAACTGCAATTCAACTGTTATTGGTTTAAGTACTAGAGCTTCCGTGTAAGCTAAGAAAACATTTTTTTTAAATTTTGTTTGCATCATTTTGTTTTAATCTATTTCAACCATCACAATATACATAAAAACGAAGTTCTGCGCCCACTCCCCGACGGAAGAGAAGGACGATGTGACCAAAGATGCCTTCTATGAGCGTTTGGAGCGCACCTCCGAGAGCTGCCTCACCACGATGTCAAAATCGTGCTTGAGGACTTTATCGCCAGTGTGGAGTGCCCAGCGGAGATCCCAGAATCTGGGCCAACTACCGTGGGATTAGTCTCCACCGTCAACAAACTGATCGCACTTTATCAGTGTGGCTTAAGACCTGACTAATCAACAACTAACCAGATATTCACTATGCACCAAGTCTTGGAAAAGACTCGTGAAAAGAGAATTGTCACTCACTACCTCTTCGTCGATTTCAAAGCTGCTTTAAATACAAATATTATATATGTTTATTTTATGCATCAGTTTCAATTCCTTCCCCTTTGATTTTTTGTACTTCCTTTAAACGTTTAGAAAAACTTTCGCGAGCGGCACGAACGACTTAATTTGGTATTTCGTTCCATATTTTTGTCAAATGGTTTTTGAATTTATCCAAAGTCATGTGACTTAAATTTCCCAGTTTGCTAAGCATATAGCCCCATATGCAATAATCCAGTGGGTTTAAGTCCGGAGAAGACGGAGGCCATTCTTCTGCTGATATGAAACTGGGAAAATTTGCACGACACCAGCTTTGCACAGTTTTCGCTTTGTGTGCAGGTGCAGAATCTTGCTGAAAATAGAATGGCCTATTCCCAAACATCTCCATTGCGTGAGGCTTCAAATGCTCTATTAGGACGTTATTCAAATAATATTCTGCATTTATTTTGACGCCTTTATCAATGAAAAGCAGTGGAAGTTTGCCACTTTTGCAAATCGCGCCTTATACCATCACCGAAGAAACATTTTGGAAACGCTCTACACTTTTTTTAGCTCTAGGAATTTGAGGGTTATGGGGTTGCTGTAATAAAAACAACTTTTCGTCAGAAAAGATAATTTCTGACTCTGCGTGCCTCCTTTGTAGCATTTTGCATCTCCCCCTTCGCTTTTTCTTCTGCATATCCGTAAGCCCATGAATTCTTTTTTATACTCTCGCAACAAAGTTGCTAAAGAGAGTATTATAGTTTTGTTCACATAACGGTTGTTTGTAAGTCCTAAAACTAAACGAGTCAGATATAGAGTTATATATACCAAAGTGATCAGAGTGACGAGTAGAGTTGAAATCCGGATGTTTATCTGTCCGTCCGTCTGTCTGTCCGTCCGTGCAAGCTGTAACTTGAGTAAAAATTGAGATATCATGATGAAACTTGGAACACGTATTTCTTGGCTCCATAAGAAGGTTAAGTTCGAAAATGGGCGAAATTGGAGCACTGCCACGCCCACAAAATGGCGATAACCGAAAACTTATATAGAGCTATAACTAAGCCATAAATAAAGATATGAAAGTAAAATTTGGTACAAAGGATCGCACTAGGAAGGGTCATATTTGGATGTATTTTTTTTTGCAAAAGTGGGCATGGTCCCACCGCTACTAAGTTTTTGCAAATATCTCGTAAACTACTAAAGCTATATTAACGAAACTTTCAGAAGTAATTTCTTGAAAGTACTATCTTAAAACGGAGGAAATCGGATTATAACCACGCCCACCTGCCATACAAATGTTATGTTGAAATCTACTAAAAATGCTTTAATTTAGTAAGGAAAAACACAATAAACCTTAAATTTCATGGCAAAGATGACACAGAGGGGTTACATTCAAATTTAAAATAGGCGTGTCTCCGCCACTTATGGGTCTAAAACCATATCTCAGAAACTACTCTACCAAATTCAGCGAAATTCGGTTCGAACCATTTCCGTAGCATCTATGGTTCGAAATTGGGCGAAATATATTCACAACCACGCCTACTTTCCATATACCATAATTTTGAAGTCCATCTGATTCGTTCACGTTATAGTATATGAGTTCAACACCAGTGAAGATAACGGACCAAAACTTTGCACAAATACTGTATTTCTAGTGTAGCATAGCCCGAATAAAAATCACCGAAATCAGACCGTTCTATTGAAAATATCGGTAAATATCTCAGATATTCTAAACATATTCATAGGAGATGTGTTCCTTCCAACAGTGTTCGTCTGTGCCAAAAATGGGCAAGATCAAGCCAATATTTCTTCTTTCCCCACATACCTCTTATTTGATTTTCACAATTCTAGTGGACTTTGTGCCGAATATATTGGTCAAATTTTGAATTACCTTAATAAATTTGCATGGAAATATGTTCATACTTTAGTCAACGTGTTGGCCCCCATATACATATGTAACAACACGATTTCTGCCTTTACTTTTTACTTTACGCCGAATATATTGCGTACTTCCTAAGATATCTTTAAAATATAATAAGAATATATTATACATTAAATTTTTTAGGCGCATGTAAAATCCAACTATATTTGAAAATCAGTAAGATATACTAACGTAAATTAATAGTAGTCTAGTATCAAAGGCATGCAATTAGAAAACCTGCTTTTCAGATGGACCAAATGCGACGCTTAAATGTTAAACTGAGCTAATCTTCAACCTCAGTCAAATTAAATTGAAATTATTATTAATTGTTTTAATTTGGTTTTTGGGAAAAAATAGCGATTTACAAAGCACTATAGATAGCTTATGGAAGGTTTTGGTATTAAGACACAGATGTGTACATAGACGTAATAATTTACAATATTTAGCATATATATTTAATGGGAATTAGTATTTATTCTTTAAAATTGTTGTCAATGTATTTGGCTGAAAATCCCCTTACTCAAATGTTATTAAATAATTTTTAAAACAAAAGTCTATTCATAACAACTCAAACTTTCAACCTTGATATATGGTATACTTAAAAATTGTTCTCACAAATTTTCTACCTTGTTAAAAACATATCTTTAGAATTTAAAAATATAACATTTAATTATTAAAATATATAATACTTATTACTTCTAAGTCAAACCTGTATAATCTTATTCATATAAGAAATAAAATGTGCATTAACTTCAAAAAACGATTTTTTTTTGGTTTTTTACATAGTCCTCAATACAGTTAAAATAAACGAAAATACAATTAAATACTCAAAGTACACAAATTGATCTACTCTATCATGCGAGAGTATAAAATGTTCGGTGACACCCGAACTTAGCCCTTCCTTACGTGTTTCTTATAAGCTTTAAGCTTAAGGTCTTCTTTAATTACCAAATGAGCGGACTGCTGACTCATTTTAAATCTTTTGCCGAGTTTCCGTACCGAAACGGAGCAATTTCTTCGAATCTGCTCACGCACAGCTTTGATCGTTTTCTTTGTTCTGACTGATCGCTTTCGTCCAGTTTTTTTCCTTATTTGCAAAGTTGCGGTTTCGACAAATCTTGCTACGGTCCGCTGAACAAATCTTCTGTTCACATTATGTCTTTTCAGGGACTTAACAATTTCAGAAGTTTTCTTGCCTTGCAAATGTAGTTCTAAA
>JBAWJQ010002936.1:0-204576 GCA_037783105.1 Bactrocera zonata
GGTGCTACGAGTTCATGAAAACTATCCCAGAACTGGTAACCGTTGAAAGTCTCGTCAGAGCTAATCAGTGCACAATAAGGACGATGAAAGTAAAGCAGCTACAACCAATTGCAAAATACTAAAGCATGAAGCAAGTCAACCATTAGGCTTGAGAGCTAAATTACGGAAGAGATGTGGAAAGTCGCAGAGCTGGAACTGCTGAAAAGCTCCATAGACTTAGCCGCCTGCACGAGAATGTCAACTTCGGATGGCAGGCTGTCAGTGGTCAAGATCATAGCTGCAAGATGACTCTGCTTGTAAGATAGCGTTGCTGTTGCTGAAGCCGTTCTTGAAATAGTGGACCGTACTTGCACCCTATACAGTCCGAAGGAATATTCCTCTACATAATCTGGCACAGACGATGACAACCAAAACTACATCCTCCAAATACAAGTCGGTCGAGGATAACTATACGAACGGTTCGTCAAGATGAGTCTCAGAGGACCTAGCGGTAACGCGAGAGGGTGAAGAAGGATATAGGAGTAGTTCTGGAAGCCATATTAACATGACGCGATGCCAGTAAAGAAGAGTCGGAGATTCGACCCGACTCCTTGAAGAAACCAGAATTCAACATAGGCTCTTCAAATTAACCTGCATAAAAGCAAGGTCGCCTGCGCCGAACTCCTCCTCAATTTACAGAGGATCGGTTACTTTGTGACTTTAGTTCGAAAAATATGGATAGCCTCAGAAAACATGGTACCTGGATTAAAATTGCAAATATATTGTAAATATTTCCCGAGTACAAGAAGTAAGTAAGTACAACAAGAAAGGTAAGGTAAGAGGTATTGATCTAAACTTCAGGTCATCTGATGACTTGACTGTAGTAGCCGTAAACGATTTTGTAAACAAATTTTATGAAAAAGCTGGAAACCTTTCTCAAAAATTCGTCCAAATGCAAATCTTCCTAAGTCACTAAAGCTTGAAAATATTACAATTTTTTTTCCATACTACTACCGTGAATAAATGTTCGCTAATAACACCACTTCCTTGTTCTCGATCGATTTTGCTCCTGTCGTGTACCAATCGGCAATAAAACGATTATTATTCCATCACAGCCAAAAACGGTAATTGAATGATTTTTACACACTTCCTTAAACTAATCCTCTATGCTTCTCAATACTATATGCAAATGCCAACAAAACTAAAATCATTAAACTTTGAAAGAAATTCTTGGCACTAGCCTTTATGCACCGGACTTGCTGCGGCGCACAGGAAGTCCGGCTCGTTAAATTCAGAGAACAGCAAACTTCTATAAATTTTCAGCATTTTCTTACATTTATATATTATATGCATATGTAGTTTTCAAAACGGATAAAAGCTAAATGGAGCGGGCATAGTTTTTCAATATTGCAAAGCTATAAGCAAATCTTGCTTGTTTCAGTTTCTTAACTCGCTACAAGCCCTGCAGGGAAAGCCAAAGCAGTCAAATAAATTTCTTCATATATAGATTACTACCAAAAACTTCCGAAATGGTAATAATTTTAGGGGATAATGTGGGCCTCACAGGCGTTTTTAAGCTGCCTAGTAGCCGTACCTTGAAAATATGTGCACACACTTGCCCCCAAAGAAGGCACATGAATAACATTGCCTCAAGGCGCGCACAAATTTCAGCGGGGCACACATCGCAATGAGCCCAGACTCTCACCAAAACCCTGAACTCTTCACTTGCGCAAAAATTAATAAATAACGGAAAACCTTTCCGAACCATTTAACAAATTCGATCGCATATCTTTGGCATTGGCAAGTAATGGCGGCTGCAAAATGCCCCAAAACTTGACACATACACACACGGAGTGTACTGAAAGTGCGCTTGTGTGCGTGTGCCAGGCGTTTTAAGAATGTGTATATTCCTCAAACTTAAAGTCGTGACTTTCGAGTTTTGTCATTTTTACTACACGTTTGCTGCCGCGCCATTAATTGCTTGAGCGCCGCTTTCGCTACACAAATTATACAGCTCAACGATTGCTGAAGGTAACGGCACCCTTTTCAATTTCTTTTCACTGCAGCTTTAAATTGTTCGTTTGTATTAAAGAAGATTCGCACATTTGATAGCGCAATCTGCACTGTAGTCATAAATTTAAAAATTTATAATATTTGTCTTCAACGGCTATCACTTTCTATTGCGTTGCCGCGCCAGAAACCTAACCTTTTTAAGACAGCAATTAAGCCTGTTAAGGCGCGTTGTGAGCTGGGTCCTTTGATTATAAATTTTCAAATTAGGATGATCACAGCTCATCGCACTGGCATGTGTTTATGTGTATGCTAACTTGTGAGAATTTGGCTCAGCTCAAAAGTTTGTGTGCACTTTTTGGTGACCTCCGTCAAATTTGGCAGCTTAAGTCGCGACCGATTAACACTTTCTTTCGTGAATAAGTTCTTTTTGTTTACTAAATTTGGATGCTTCAGAACACAGTGCTAAGTTTACAGGACTTCTGAAAATATTTGAATTATTTAAGGCAGCAAAAACTAATAAAAGCAATAAGAAAGTGAAAAGTAAAAAATGATGTATCTGTCTTCAATGTATTCGTTGAAACAAATATAACTATCATTCCTTATTATTGAACCAAACAGGATTCTTCTTCTTTTGTACTGGTGGCGGGGCCCAAACCAAGCGCACAACCTTGTGGAGGGGATGTTTCGCCTTCTTACTTTAGCTCGCCTTCAAAGGGATGTTCTTTGGCTACCCAGAGGATACTTCGTCTAGGACCGGAAGAGAGCTGCTTGAGCCATATGTAAAAGAATCGTTTCTTTTCACTTCCAAGTGAATGGCGATCAGAGAACTTTCCTCACTTGTATGAACTTCTACACATAACGTCATCCTCTAAAACAGGATTATTTCCCCAAAATAACATTCCTTAGCTGTATAAATTTGGGTCAATTCCGGTATCGTAGAGCTGCTTTTTATGGGAATTGTAGCTTTTGAAATAGTCAGTCAGACATAAAACGCTGTTTGAAGAAAATAAACTAACTACGCTTCCCCTGGAACCAGAAGAGTAGGACCATCAACTGAATCTGACGATCATCAATCATCCGTACTAAATTAAGTAGAATTAAACAGAAGTTTCCGCAGTGTGGCAACCTCTTCTCATTAAAGTGTTCAAAGTTGAACACTTGTCTTCCAAAATCTTCACGCTTCTTCACAGCAAGCAGCCTAAAACTTTCCCCTGGCAAACCACAGCCATCCTATTTACAAACTGAACGTCAAAGTACAAATTAGATATCTACATTTCCGTCGATGATATTAAGATTTATATGTCGGATTCGATAGTCCGCAGCTCTTTACTACGCCCGTGATTGTAACCAAGGTACAGAGCCGCAAGATTCTCAAGACGCTAGCCGTTAACCTTGGTTCAAGAACGAATCGAAGTTGTTGGCAACATGCAAAGTAATCTGCCGGCTGATCTCTAACTATGCAGCACAAATATGGTCTTATGGATCAAGCAGGATGCAAATGGAGAGGAAACACACCGCGCTTTGGACTATTGTAGAACGTCTCCTAATGTTTTTCATCCAGCATTTACACAATAAGTATCACATGTTCTCTATTGGGAAGCTTTTCTCTAAGCAGTTTGTGCTCGTTAGTTTTCGCTGAAACCGTTTTTGTAGTCATCTGCATGAAGCGGAGGCGCTAACTCGGAAATCAGGAGAATATTTGATCAACGTGTCGTTGAACTAAAAGAATATGCCGACCAAATTTCGGACACAACCAACTTCCCGTGGATAATGAACGTAAGTCATAGTAAGCATATATAATACCTTGGATGAGCTCTTCCAATTAATTGCGCATGTACTTGGAGTCCACGCACCACCAATAACAGGACAAGACCTCGAGTCGCCGCGAGACACCAGAGTGACCCTTGCGCAACTTTTTTCTGGCTATTGTAGCGGACTAAACATCTACTTATTCAGGATAGACCATGACATACAAAAGATATGTCCTGCATGCATTGAGTCCCCTAATAATCACCTTTTTGCAAGCCCAATGAAATAAGCTCAATGAGATGAGTGATCTTCCTATGGTACGAAACTGTCGAAACAGCTCGCTTCCTGATCCTACTTAATTAATTTATTGCTTTCCCACAGGTATTTTCCAGATAATCGGCAACAAAAACAATAACAACATCAGTGGAACACTTTGAGACAGTTCAACAGCTATTTTTGAACCTTTTCAGAATTATCGCTAAGACTTTTTGATAATATGTCGATCGATTCTGTCCAAGAAGGCCACAAAACAGAAAATATTTTTACATTTTATAACTTACTTTTAAAGAATATCTGTTTAACAATTGTACTCAAATTTACCCTTTTCTTGCCTTTTTAAATACAAAAATATTACCCGGTTACAATGTTCAAATACAAAAAGTAAATTGGTTGTAAAAATGTTGCTTAGATTAACGCGGATAACGGTGTAATTATTATACATTTAATACTAGGAATGTTTGGTAGTTCCTTCACATATGCGGCTATGTTATTGTTGCAAGGGTTGGAGCGCACGAAAAGGTCCCTTTGGCAAATTTGAAAACTTAATTTGTTATTTTACGTACGAAATACTCATCTACAAACAAATAGTACAAGAAAGAGCAGCCAAATAATTACGTAGACATACATGCATATTTTGGCAGATGCCCTGCAAGAAATCGTAGCTAAAAAGTTCTGAAACTAGAATAACTTCAAATATCATATATTAAAACAAGTAAGGAAGGACTAAGTGCGAATATAACCGAATATTTTTTACTTTCGTAAGGTAAAGGAATACACAAGTTCGAAAATATTTATATCAGTTATACGAGTATGGTGGCTAAAGCTCTTACCTACCATCTTGACTGCGAAATTAATTGCTTGTGGCTTTTTGGTTAGTGAGATATCGCACTTTTTGTAGTTTTTAACATAACTCTTATATGAGGAGTGGGCGTGGTTATTATCTGAGTTGACCCATTTTGACGGTATATAAAGACGTGCTAAAAATATTCCTTCTCCTCAAGTTCGGTTGAGATAGCTTTGGTTAGATGCGAACCCAAAACCATTTAGGGTGCAGGGCCATGCCCACTTTTAAAAAATGTTTAGCCCACTGGTGTGCTCCCGTACTGCGATCTCTTGTACCAAATCTATATTTTTATTTAGTTCTTAGCTATCACACTTTATAGGTTTTTGTTTTATGGCGTTTTGTGGGCGGGGCACTGGTCCAATTGCGGCCATCTGAAATACTGACCTTCCTTGAGTGCCAAGGAGCATTTGTGATAAGTGTCATCAATTATCTTAATTTTCAATGAAGTTATCGATTACACGGACAGAGGTATCAGATGATTGGACAGACAAATAATCGGATTTCAACTCGTGTCGTTATCCTAATCAGTTACCATGTGTACCGGTGTGAAATGATCGATTTTTTTTTTTTTTTTTTGGGAAAATGAAATAGTAGTAAAATTGACCATTACTTTCCAAACATTTTGACGACCTTTCTGGCAATTTATGGATATCTGACATAGAAATATTCGTCTTTTGAGGCAAATCAATCAGACATCTAATTTTCAACTTCTGCGTAGAAACCAAAGAGCTGCTCAGCCAATGCGTGTCCCATCGTTGAAAACAAATGCTAATCGGAAGGCACAAATTCTAATGAATAAGGTGGGTAGGGAAGCAGCTACCATCTAAGTCTTTTGATTGCATCCTGAACCGATTTTTCTTTGTATGCAGGAGCACTGTCATGTAAATAAATACTTTGCATGGCTTCTGGTCCATTCCGGTTAAAGTATGGTTTAAATTGATTTTGTTTCTGTTGCCTGTATTAGTTTTAGAAGCTCATGATATGCCACGCCATTCTGATCCCATCTAAACAAGAGCCACATCCTTCTGATCCCTCCGAACACGAGGCATTGCCTTCTTACCGAATCGATCTGTTTTCGCAATCTATGTTGATGCTTGTCCCAGATTAATCAATGTTTTTCTCCATATAAGATTCTTAAAAAAATCCATTGTTCATCGCCAGGGATCATTTGATGGCAAAACTTATTTTCCTTTGTGTCTTTGAGGCGAAAATTCACAAGCCTTTTTTGGTTTTCCATTTGTCTTTCATTCAATTCATGTGGCACCCATGTTCCGCACTTGTGGATCTTTTCCATAGCTTTTAAAGGGTCTGAAATTGTTTGGTGTGCAACACTTAACATTATTGCCATTTTCTTTTTACTCTAAGTATCTTTTTCATCTAATATTGCTTGCGGTTCGGCGTCTTCAAACTGTTTGGTGGTCTTTCACATTCTTCATTTCTGACATCAAAATCATTATCTCTGAATCGTTGAAACCAACTTTAGCATGTTTTTTCTGATAGCGCATAATTTCCATAAGCCGCTAATACTTTTCTGTTGAATTCAACTCGATACATTGTTAGTGAACCAGGAGGAAGGGCGGACACTGCAGTGCGGCTTCTCAATCGATTTACCATTAATCCAATGCTAGCTATTCTCAACAAACCGCAAAGATATTGGAACTTTATATTTTATCTTCGGAGCCTGAGCAGGATTTTATTAAAAACAGAATTTGTACACCCTGGACAGCAAAACCTTTAAGTTCTGATTCAAGTTTCGGGCAAATATTAATTTAAAGCCAGTGTATTTCCCTGCGGGATTCATGTGTACGCGCAATCGCGTCTATAATTAAGAAAGTATGTGCAAGCAACTGTGCAAAAATATAATCAGCACTGCGTCTTTTTGCTCGCAATTCAAGTACCGTTGCTCCGCGCACTATTTTCGGGCATTGCTCTTAAGTCAGCACTTACCCTTACTCATACACACTTGTTTACGTCGCATGTATGTGTGTTTGCATTAGCATGTGTGCTCATAATTGCTGCAGGTGTACCGTTATTGTAAATGTGACTGCGGATTTACACCTTGCTGTTGCCAAAAAGTTGCGCCGTTTGTTACATCCGCATGGCGCATATGAGTGCCAGGCACCGAGCGCAACGAGAAACACTTCCATTTTGCTTTTTAAGAGGAGGAGGAAAGAGCTTTACTTAGGTGTGTGTTGTTTTGCATGTGTGTTTACCAGGTTTTTGCTTTCTTTTTCTTTTTTTTTTTTGTCTTTCATTGAAGCTGCTAGTATTTGCCAGCGCTTTCAAGTAATCACGCTGTTGTTGATTTTCGACTTCAACTCATTTGCGCTTGCCGCGGCTGCTGCTGCTGTTGATTTGTTGTTTTCCGATGACTTCTGCTACTTTTGTTGATTGAATTATTCCGCTTGGCTGCGACGCATTTACAGCCGCACACAAACACACACATATAGCAACTTGACTTCCGCCAAAAGCTGCAGCGCCACGCATTCATAGCTCAACTTTGTTGCGCAAGGCATGTTGCAAGCGCGAGGCGCGCGGCATATCAGCGTTTGAAAAATCAACACAAACTGCGCTCTTTGACAGCTGCCGCTTTGCTTGCTCTTTTGTTTGTGGATTTTGCTTTTTCTTGCTTCGATAATTAGGTTTCGTGCAGCGCATTGGCGCCACTCGTTGGCGTGCAGTCAAGTGAAACGCTGCGCAACACAACGGCGGCTGCAAAGGTGTTTCAAGCGCCTATCATACACATGTAGCGCTTAATTGGCGCGCCTGGAGTTAGGCAACGAAGTTTTCGTGTTTTCTGTTTAAAGTCATATGTGAGTGTTTCAAAGGAACTTGATTTTGATAGTATCGTTTCTATGGTAGATATATGCTATATTGATCCGATCTGAATAAATTTTTCAGAGATTACTCTACTGTCTTAAAAACTTATCCATGTCAAATTTTGTGCACATAACCCGTCAAATAAAAAAGTTGTCCATACAAAGACTCGGTTTCGGTAAATAAGTTTGTATGACAGCTATATGCTATAGTCGTCCGATTTGATAAATTTCTACAGAGATTATACCCTTACTTTAGTTAGCAATTTATGCCAAATTTCATGAAGATATCTAGTCAAATGAAAAATATTTTCATACAAGCATTTGATTATGTTCGTTCAGTTTGTATGACAGCTATATGCTATAGTAGTCCGATCTCAACAATTTCTCTGGATATTTTACTACTGACTCAGATATTAAACCATAACAAATTTTGTGAACATATCTCGTCAAATAAAATAGTTTTCCCTACAAGGATTTGAGTTTGATCGGTCAGTTTGTATGGCAGCTATATGTAAAAGTGATCCGATCTTAACAATTTTTTCTGATGTGCTGTTAATCTAGATACTAATCCATGACAAATTCCTTGCAGATATCTTGTCAAATACAAAAGTTTTCCATACAAGTACTGAATTTTGATCGGTTAGTTTGTATGGCAGCTATATGTTACAGAGGTCCGATCCAAACAATTTCTTTGGATATTGTAGCTTTGACTTGCAAAATAAACTGTGCCAAATTTCGTGAGAATGTGTTGACAAACAAAAAAGCTTACCTCACAAGGAAATGATTTGCATTAATCAGATCAGACCTACGTAGCCTCATCGACTCAAATCGCCATGGTCTTGCCATGGTCACTCGCTGGTAATTTATACACACAAATACGGGTATTTTATAGACATACAATGATTCCTGTTGGTTGTTATAAACTTCGTGATAAACTTAGTGTAATCTGCTCAGGATATGAAGATGAATTTGGTAAAAAAATATGATATTTTCCAATTTACATTGACCTTAGTACTCATACTCCATTCTCCACTTTTGTAATTTCTTGTGACTTTCAGAAGTTTACGCAATACTGCCCTCGCTCCCCTAACACCAAAGCATTTTACTCGTTTGCCCACCAGTCATCGTTAAACTTTGCAACATATTCCGCAACTAATAAGAGTTTCACCCACGATTCGGCATTGGACGATGCAGAAATGAAAAGTTCCAGGTGAGCGGTGGCCTCGTCCATCTAAAGCAAACTGCATTTACCGTTAATTCGCTTTGCAACGCTTTATGCACAGAAATCGCTGCTGGAATCAGCTACCGCATCATCAACCAAATCTACCGTTACGATAACATCAACGCTGTCCCCTTGCAGTGGCAGTCCGTTACTGCATGCCGTACAACGGTAAAACGGTTCGACTATCAATTCCTCGAGGTGTACTCGTTAAATTTAATGCGACATTAGAAAACGAAAATCACGTAACTATGCAATAAAAACACCCTTTGCTGCGACGGTAAAAATATTGATATCAGAAACTTTGTGCACTTTTAAGAAAGTTTGCTGAATTCCAGCATTTAACGCTTACGACTTGCTGTTTTAGTATTTAATAGCGGCGAGTTATATGCTCATTGGCTTAGTTTCAAAACTGAAATCAAAAACTGCTATTTATTCGATGCGAAAGTGGGGTTATGAATGCTGTGGGATTAGGTATTTGCAAGGTTATGTAATCATACTATAAAAGCGCATTGAAACTTTTTAAGTATTTGTAATGCAACAAACGAATCAAAACGAAATATCATCTGTCATCAAACAAAGAGTCACACAGTCGGGACTTGGCTCACACATCAGTTTTGATGGTCATGACTTTGAAGTCGTAGATAAATTCCTCTATCTTGGAATCAACAAGGCATGAAATATGACATTATCTTATGAGTCGGCCTTAGAAGTGTTCCAGAGAAAGAAGAAGAAAGCAACTTGCAACATGTACATGGTTTGAGGGATCCCGTGTGAGAAAGTTGAGAAAGAAGAGTTTACGTCGTTGAAAAAACATTAACTGTAATAAAGCTACTCCATTTTTAATATTAATGCATTAATTTATATGGTTAAGTTCGGCCGGCTGTTACGACATACAAAGACCTACTAGTGATGCCAGTACAGTTCAGTTGAAGCTGAAGTATTCATCACATAGGACGTCGTCAACTTTAGGAGCAACTTAATTTCAATACTTCATGCCTGGTCCATTGAAGTTTCTAAATATCTAATACAAGTTCTAGGTAATGTTGGACAGAAGTATAAGAGACGTCCCAGCGTCTTCCTCATAACTACTTCACTGCACTTTCTGCATGCATCATCGTGACTTATGCCCTTCTGGCTTACATATGAAGCCAGTTGGTAGTGACCTGTCAATAAACCAACAACCTTCCTGTTATTTTAGGACCGTGTGAGTAGAACGATACCTGTTTTTTCGCCTCTTTTACATGATCTTCGCGATCCTACAACTACTTAAGGCATTCTATCTCGCACTGAACCATCTATCAGCCCTTTCGGAAAATGTTCAATGAAATAATTTTACTCTAAAAAATTCAATCGTGTTGAGGCCAAGACAAGGTGGAACATGTATGTTTGCTTTTAGCTTATATACAGATTAAAAATCTGTTTTTACTCATTTCTTCTATTTAAAATAAATCAATATTCTTCGCTTGTGGTTATTTTTTTTTTTTAAATATGTATTTATAAATGTCGCAAATTATACATATATATATATATTTTTTTTTCATTAAATTAGCTGGAGTCGATTTTGAATTATGAATGTCTTACCCGCATAAATGGCGCGCAATATTTACATGTCACGGACACAATCTAGAGCGTAGGTCTATCAAAATTACGCCATTTTCCGCGTCTCAATATCATTGCCGTGCTGTTTATATTTATGTAAATGTACGTATACATAATTGCCTGTTTGTTTGTAGCGTTGTTTATTCGACTTGCGTATTTTTAATAGCTCTGTTCAATAATAAATGACATCTTGCTGCGCTGTGGTGTCTGTCTGGCCATTGAAATGTAAATACGTATACAAAAGCGAGTGCTATTGGCCAGCGAGGAGAAGTACGAATTGTTAACTGACCATCGGCTAATTCGAACCAAAACGTGAACTGGTCCATCGACTGTACAAATAACTAATTTTTTACATGGCAATATGCTACGAGACGTCAGCTGACAGATTTCGGTCAGAATTCTTTAAAGGGCACACTTGATCGCTTACCCTCATCGGTTACCCTTTAAATAGCTGTAACTCAAAAGCTACTTGCGTTTTCGATTTGAAATTCTAGTAACCTATTTTTAAAGGCATAAGCTATCGAAATACGAAAAAAAAATATTTTTCCAATACTTTACAATCATATTGCATATTAGTTTACAATTAGTGTGTTTTTAACTAGTACGATTTACGAATAAAACTTACTATTACAAAGTAAGAACTTTTCACACAACTTCATTGCCTCACTACTGGGTGCTTACAAATTATTTGCAGTTACACAGCATGACGCCGTGCCTACTCACAGACTCACACACTCACAGCGCAAATCGCCTGTAATGTTCATCATAATTTATTCAATTAATTTCATTTCAATTTTAGTTATATTGAATTCAAATCCCCGCGCTTTACTTATATTTCTGTGAACTGGAGAAAAAACAATGGAGTTTACGCATATTTGTTGCAATTTCAAATGTTGCCGGAATTTTTGATGAGCAGTCATTGGGCAGCCATTTACATAAACTGAAATTGAATTCAATTGTTTCGATATCATTTTATATGTATGTATGTATGCTAATACTTGGCACATAATTACAATTTAGTTGTCAAAAAAAAAGATGGAAATTAATAAATGTTTACAATTTTTTTGGATTTGTTTTAGCACAAAGCATTAATTAAGTAACTGCTGACATGAATTGTAATCTGAAATAATTTGCTATACATTTACTTAATTTTATGATTTTTACTAAAAATCAATAATGCAAATAATTATTACTTGAATGGGCACATTAAAATTTTATCTACAAAATTTAAATTTTTTTAGACTTGAAATTCCAGTTTTAATTCCACTTATTTATTATTCCATATGAGCATGTGATTATATTTAGTTCATTAAGTAGCTGAGAAGTGATAGCAAAGTAAAAAATGGTTGCTTTTTATCACTTGAAACGGGAAAGTTGGTCAAATAATATAAAAGTTATATAATTTTTTATACAAATGTAACATCAATTTTTTTTAATGCAACCGTAAATGGGTCACATATGGGTTAATGTTCCAAATTTGCTATAAATGCTAGAAGAAACCCATGTGGAAGAGTGTTGAATTTTATTTGTGATTCTTTGTTGCTCTTCATATATCTTTCTTCTAAAACTCCTTTTTATCAATTGTCGTCGAGTCTAGATAATTTTTAACGAAAGCAGCTTTCCGAGATAGCTTTATTCAGATATACATCCAGATCAAAGTCTTCAAAGTCAGTAATCAATTAGCAACCATTCCACATAATTAAGAACAAATTTTAAATGTTGAATTGGTAATTCAGCAAACATTCAACACAATTGAGAACAAAGTTCTGAGGCTGAATTGAATTTTCAGCAAAGATAGCACATTTTAGTGGTTAAGTTGACACTTCAGGCAAATAAAAGGACATTTCAATGGCTGAATAGATATTTAATTACAAATGATAGCATATTTACCATTTTATCGTTTTTTCAGCAAAATAATTAGTACAAATGACTCTCACTTGACATTTTCGCACACATTCAGCACAAATGTGAGCACATTTTAATCAAAAATCCTTCACCGCAAATGAGATCACATTTGTAAATCTTACTTGACATTTCTACAATCTTTCCGCACAGCTCAGTGGTTGAATTGATTTTTCAGCAATTAATTAGCACAAATTTGAACGAATTTCTACAGCTGAATTGACACTTAACCATTCAGCATAAATGAGAGCAAGTTCTTATGGTTGAATTGACTTTTCAGGAACCATTCTGTAAACCTGCGACATATTTCTCTGGCTCAATTCACATTTCAGCAATCTTTGTGCACAAATGCGAACATTTTCTATAGCTCAACACAATTCAGCACAAATCCGAATAAAATACTGTGGCTGAGTTTAGATTTCAGCAAAAATTCAGGACAAAAAAGAACAATTTGTGCAGCTGAGCACAATTCAGCATAAAAAAAACACATTTTCTTAGCTGAATTGACATTTCAGTAAATATTCAGCACAAATAAGAACAATTTCTGTAACTGATCATGATTCAGAACAAATAAGAACGCATTTATGTAGCTATATTGACATTTCCGCAACAATTCAGCAAAAATTATTACATTACATTAACATTCTAAAAATTTTACAGCATTAGCGACTAAGGCCATCAGCTTCAAAAAAATTATAACAAGTTAGTATTGAAATGTAGAAATAGGATGATTTCCGTCAAACGTATATGAAGAGCTCTCTTAATTTCGTTCGCAAAACTTATTGTTTGACTCAACATAATTTAGCGACTCATTCTTATCTATGCATAAAGTGAAGATTCCTAAAATATTATAAGGAAAGTGTGATAAAAAATACCAAATTGAATCTGCTCAATGGTTATCTGTTTGTACAGAAAGTCTCTTAAGAAGGTAGGCTTTAATTTTTTCAAAATCTCAATTCCGCTCCAAAATCAAAATCCTAGGTCATTAGCTTAAATGTGTCCGACCCAATTACGACTCATCTTGCAAATAGAGTTTGGTATATGATACTAGACTTTAAGAGACTAACTTTGTTTTCTATTCTCGACTAGTTTCTTATTTATACCAAATTATTCTATATGATAAAGTATAATCAATTCCAAGTAATCTTCACATATCCATATAACAAAGTCAGGCATTTCCACTTTTAGTTCACCACACTCAAACAATTATACAGGAAATAATTAAACGGCACGTAGAAGACGAGAGCAAATATCATCAGCCCGAAACCACACTTTCTTACTTTATAGTGCCACAAATATATGTACGTATATGTATATGCCTGCGTAACTAACGAACTCAATATTATTTAGATGTGTTTAAATATTTTCGCTTTTCATTTTGTAATAGCTCACATACTCGAGAATGCGATAAAACTCAGCAAATTAATTGTTTGAAAAGTTAAATAATAAAAACTTTGCCGAAGCAGGCCAAAATAATCTTTGCGGGTTTTGTTGCCATTTTGTCTGTATAGATGATAAACAACATTCCAACTATGCCATTACAAACTCACTTATATTTGCTTACATATCTGCCATGCCTGCATGAGTGTGTGTGTGTAAGGGTGGATTTGTGCCCGTATTAAAAATAACAAATAAGAAATTCTGATAAAGTTATTTCATGTCTTCAAATTTATTGTTCGCCAACTCAATAAACATTGTGAATAATTATTTAGTGTGCTGGCCCAAATGCATATTTATGTATATGTATGCGCGCATGTGTGGGAATGTGGGAATGTGTGTGAGCTCATGAGTTGAAGAGAATGGGAGAAATACTGTTATTTGATGTCTTGTGAACATGAAATTGGACAAATGGTATATGCGGCAGCAATGGGATAGCTTGCTTAAACATATGTGTATATTAGAGCGGACCGATTTTTTTTTGTATAAAAATGTTTTTCTATAAATTTTTCTTTACTATAAAATTTTTTTTCTATAAAAAATTTCTTTCTATAAAAATCTTCTTTCTATAAATTTTTTTTTCTATAAATTTTTTTTCCTTTAAAAAGTTTTTCTACAAAAATTTCAATCTAAAATATAAAACATTTTTTTTTTCTACAATTTTTTCTACAAACAAAAAAATTTTCTTTCTATACAAAATTTTCGCTTGTATGAAAGATATGTGACACAGTTATCCGATCTGATCGATACCGACGAATGATCAACAGAATATCAAAATGCAACTACGTATCAAATTTCCCTCGGATATCTCCCTGATAAACAAATTTTTATGAGCCCTTAAAAATTTAAACTAAAAAATCGCTGGGCCGAAATAGGATCTTGACCCTTGGTCGCCCAGATCAAGTTGCTCAAAACGTTCCGTAGAATCATTCACTCATTTGCAATTTTTCCGTCTTTTTGTCTCCCTGTAAACCAACCCGCTCTAAAGTACATCTCTTTGCATATGCGTGTGTAATACGACGCTGAGGCATGCCACAGTCATTGTTGCTGAAAGCAATCTTTGTGCGAAATAAGGCTGAAGCACGCAAATTTTTGCACAAAGTTGCTACTACTTTTACACCAAAAGGCAACACTGTCGAAGCTCGCCTACGCTTAGTCAGAGCTGACAAGTAGTCTATATGTAACATAGTATGTGGTTCTACAGACTAAATAATTTAGGTCACATGACCAATCGTTTCATTATCCCGCTAAAGAAGCTCAAAATTACCAATGAGCTCGTTACGTAGCTTTGAGAACGAAACCGATGATTTTAGGCTTCAGAAATCTGTTCGAATTTGTCAAAATATGAATATCTCAAGCCCATTATGTTCTATGGAGTCTTTATGTGGCGGGGGGCTCTAAAAAAGACTACACTTGCAAAAAAACTCGAGAGCGTTCAACTTGCGGTGCTTATCAGCATGTGTAGTGCACTAAAGTTCACTCCAACCATGGCACTAGACGCCATCTTGCACATATCGCCCGTAGACGTCGTGAATGGCTGCGAAAGTTGCTATCAGACCCAAAACTCAGACTCTTCCTAAAAGCACACATGTCTGAACACTCGGAAATCTTCACACACTTTGACTTCATACCGGATCACTAGGATCATGGAGTCGCCAAACCGAACTCTTGCGGCTCCTTCTGTGTCCATACACTGTCAAGGGAGTGATGAGTGGGGATAAGCCGTTGGGGGAGAGAGGCAGTGAGCTTCTTTACGGTTAGGTCAAAGCTTTGGGGGAAGATTAGTGGAGGATTTTCTGTCAGGAGCTCTCTACCAACTACGGCTCCAGACTTACTGTCTATTGCAGTGATTTCCAGACCGAGGTTGCAGTCATTAAGATAGCAGTAGATTTACTGTTTCAGAGTGCAGTCTCCTTCAGGGAAGTGATCATCCACTCAAATAGCAGAGAGGCAATACTAGCCTTGAACTCGTTAAGAGTGCATTCATGGCTGGTCAACAAGTGCCTAACCCCACTACCAATCCATAGCAGCGAGTGCTTTGTGGCCGGTATAAGTGCCAGGCCACCGCGGAATTTCAAAGCTGATGAGTTAGTAAAAATCCCAGAACCGTTATCGGTAGAATGGAATCAGGTCGGTGCGAACATATCCTTTTGTATTCTACTATAAGATAGCTGGTCTTCGCAGAAACTTGGACAGCGCTGGGCCATCATCGGAACATGCGCTGTCGCAAAGGCCTTTTGGCGCAAGATCGATTGCAAGAAATCTAGTGATCTATTTGTCCTCAGTAAGGCTAACCTTTCTCTAAGTTTGAAGCTTTTAACAGGCCATTGCCCTATTGGCGTTCCCGCAGTAAGGCTGGGAGTCCTACCAGACGCCATCTGCAGAAACTGTATAGTAGAAAATGAGATGGAACCAAACATTTCGCCTCAAATCCTCACTCCTTCCACCAAACTCATAGCAATACCATAACAGTAAGAACTTCGCACTCACATTTTAGCTTGCAGGAATTTCCCATGTACTATTCTTTATAGTCGCAAGTTGCTGAAAATTGTTTTGCAAACAGAGAAACGGAGAGGCGCCTGCAGATTTCGGAAGACAACACAAAGCGTTGTCGACATTTATTCATTACAAAGTTGGCGAGTCGAGGTCATTGCGTGCCTACTCGCCTAAATGCATACTCATATGTGAGTACCCATCTATATGCATGTGTGTGCGTGAGCGCCTCATAAGTTAGGTGCCGAAAATAGCTGCAGCAATTACACGCACGCACACAAGTAAACACCGAAGGGATATACTCCTATGTGCTCACATGTGCGTGTGACTAAACTGACTCAGTTGAACTGGTAAACAACGCGAAGCAAGTGAAAACAAAACAGAGTAGCAATGCCAAAAACAACAACAACACACGGTACATTGAAAACATGGTAAGGAATTTTCTTGCCATAATTTTTGAGGCATAACTTTCAGGCGCATGTTGAAAACTTTATGAGTACTTATGCTGGAAACTCGTCTGACATGCAGGACATGCGCAGCAAGCAGATAGTTGAAGGCTCACAGTTGGAGGCTGACATATATGCGTGCGTGCGTGTGTCGGTTGTTATGTGTGTCAGCAGCTTGTGTGTTTGCGAAAAGTTTTGCTGCTGAATGTGTCGCTAAATGTAAATAAGCCTAAAGCCTATGTGCTATAAGCTTGTCTGCTGCCACTATTAACACTTCCTAAGATGTTGCCAGCACTCGAATACTTTTCATGTCCATTCCACATGCTCTCGTTTTGTCGTTAAAAAAGTTCGGTTTATTGAGTTTCTTGAGTACGCTCATTGACACATCAAATCGAAAATTTTTTTTGTTGAGCACAGCTTATGATATGCAGAATGGTAACAACTTTTTTGGTTATGTATATTCATAGTTACACTGGTATATACATATGTATGTGAATGTGTTGTACTTGAAGTTAATGAAAAAAGAATAATATTCTCATAACTTATCTATTTTCAGCCCATAAACCCATAAACTTCCAAAAACATTATTAATTAGTTAGGTTAGGTCTTTTCAGGATTGTTTTAAAGTACCCTGGGATTACGTAGGTGTCATAAACTCTTGAAATCCTAGGATGAAAAAGGTCGTCGCTTATCGATAAGACACCTAGAGTCCGCTACAAATTTATTGAGAATGCTGTTGACAACTGAACAGTTAAGGAGAAAGTGTCCAGATTTGCCCACCCATCGCTACCCCACAGGTGCTACACGGTGCTCTGGAGCGAATTTAAATAAAATTTTTAGGTAAATAAAATTTTCAAGTGGATTCTGTTTCTAGGTGATATTAGAAAGAAAATAAACGTAAAAAGAAAAAAATCCACTTGGCGCTTTTTTTTGGCAGCGAAAATAATATTTTTTGCTTCATTTTCAAACTTTGATCTATAGCTTCTTTTCAAAAATAATATTAAAATATAATTATCACCCTAGCAATGCATTTTAAAGCAAAAGTTTCCAGTATATTTTGGAAGTAGTAAATGTCAGCTGTCAAAAAGAGCTTGTTTGTGTTACTAAATTTATGTTTTTCTGAAAATTTAGAATTTAAATTGTAAAATTTGCAAAAGTCTTATCATTTTTCGACTTTTACTTAATCAAGAAAATGAATTACTAAGAGAAATATTAAATTTTTTCTAGAAGACATAAACTATCTGTATTATGAACAAAATCTCTTAATTATCAATATTTTTTATTTAAGTGTTTTTTACAATAGAATATAATGTAACGCAACTTAAAAGATAAAAATGCAAACAAAGTTACATTATTTTTCACAAGTAATCACATATTAATCACAAGTTCAAACTATTGTAATCGCAAACTGCGCGTAATAATTTTTTGGAGTACTCAGGATGACTCTTTAGGACTTTATACCTTTCCCAAGTTTTACTGTAATCAGCGTGAACAGACTCACACGATTGTTCGCTAAAGTATCATAATCCCTTATTGGTTTTCGTACAAAATTCTGAAACATGGTAAAATATTGCATGAATCTTTGGTGTAACTGAAATTCCAAGGGATTCGTAACTCTTTTTAAAAGCGTCGATATGCTTTTGAAAATTGGAATCTAGTTCGTTTGAAAAGCATCCGTCAACAACTTTTTTCAATGCTCGAAACGTATCAGCATATTTTGCGCAACTCAAACATTTCATGCCATCTAATACGTCTATCTTATTTAACAAAGTTTTACACGCATTACCTGCAAAATTCGGAGATCCATATGTACACTGACGTTCAACATTGTATTTTTTGGCCCATTGTAAACTGACCTTTTCGTTTTCCAACATCATATGTTTGAATAAAGTATTAACACCACCCAATAATAAGTGTAATTCGGGAGGAGGTATGACATGTAGCACTTCTTTATCATCGTTCGCCAAAAAGAGTGTGGGTTTACACAATTTTTAAAGAACTTAGAATGTTTAAAACCAGCTTCTGAAGTTTTTTAAACAATTTTCTGTTGTCCTAGCGGGTCCACAATTATTGAGGTTAAGATGAGATATTTCACACCATGTACACGGATGTGAACTACTATGTCCCATTAGACCAGTAACGATGTTGGCAAGCTTGAGATCAGTAGCTATGGAACCGTTGTCAAGGAATCTATTTATATCTAATGCTGTCAAAATAAGTGAAACGTTATCGTAATTTTCCTCAGTCGAAGAAGCTAAGCCGATTACAAATATCTTTTTTACACCAGAATCTTGATAATCTTTGTGATAATTACTTTTAGTTTGTTTTTCTTTATGACTTTCAAGCGAAGATTCATAAGACGTTTGAACCGAAAGCGTGATTTTGAAAAAGCCACCTCCACCATCCAAACCAAATTTTAGGTACGGTGTTTCTGAGAGTCTTCAACTATTCCCAATATAATTAATAAATCCTGGCAAATCACTACTCGATAATTTTAGAGTTCTAGCCTCAGCCCGAATAGCAGTAGCGATATCTAAAACCTTTCTTCTACTTAAACTTACATTTTTCTGCATCTTTCGTAGTGCATCTGCAGAAATTGGAGTGTTCTGTCTCTCCGCTGTTTTTTTTACGTTTACCTTCAGAGGTTTTCCATGAGATTGTGATAATGATAATGAATTGTCACCATTTTTATTTAAGGTCTTATTTTTTTTATTATCATTTTCAAGCCTTTTATTTTTTAAGAGTCTAGCCACAAAATGATCTTTCTCCTTGCTCGAAAATTTGTTTACTTCATACTCGATGGCATTAATTGCATTGTTGAAATTGCATTTGTGACTTATATCGCGTCCAAATAATCCTAAACACTTGGTACACCTCTTATCGAATTTTATTTCAGTAACTTTTGCTTTCTTCTTTACATTTTTGTCTTGACTCTTTTTTAATGTGATTTTAGTATTTAAACCTTTAACGTTTTGTAGATTCTTATTTCGCAAGTCACTGATTTTTAAACAGAGAAAACATGTACAATTTTCACTACCTGGTGAAGAACGTGTTTTTATTGATGTTAACTTACTGAAGTCAGGAACTTTGAAGTTTTTTTATTCTTTAGCGCCTTATCCACTGACAAATTGCAAGTAAAACATATAACACTAGGAAATCTTTCATCTGAAAAATCAAACTGATCCAACACATTCTTTAGTTTAATTTGGATTTTCCCTTGTATAATCAGCATTTTTTTACTTTTTTTCCAACAAAGCAGACATAATTTTGAGCGATTTGCAGTGTGATATCCAGATTTCTTATGATTCGGAAGGAACATCGTAAAGATATGATGTTTATATTAGCAATTAATATACAAACGTCCTAAAATTTTTATTTAAATTCGCTCCAGAGCACCGTGGCTAGTTACTGATCAATATTTGCCCATTAATCAAGCGCTCTCGTTTTCTTTCTGATGGAATATTAACTAGAATATATTTTCTCGCCAGCTTTTCGGCTTTACAATTTCTACCGATTCCGCTTATAACAACCAGCCACGCTATCAAGTTTTATATGGAAGTGCGTTAATATTACTGCTGGTGAGGTCATGTACTACTTTCCAACTTTTAACACACTGTTAGCGAGCTCATCGTCTGCATATTATATTCTCATCATATATATCATATTCGATATTCTCCTTGAGCTTCGATTCAAAAAGTTCATTTCGCCACTTTTTCAGCGACTCCGGCATACCCATTTAGCCTTCGGAGATATATATGTCCTAATGATTTAAAAAAGCAGGGTTTGAAGTTATCAGTGATGCAGTCGAAGGGAGAGAAAGTTTTGAAATCCCCCGCTCTGTGATCCTTAATTAGTCCAGTTTCCCGGGGCAACCTTCACAGGGATGCATTTGCCGGCTATGTGCAGGGGTGCGCTCATTGAACACGTGCCACCAGCTGAGCGAGTGTAGCTTTACCTAGCACTCTCCATCAGACAAAAATATCATAGAACAGTATTGGCTTAACTACGGCTTCGCAAAGCCAAAGCACAACTTTTGGGGAGAGTCCCCATCTTTTCCCTACAACTCCTATACAACACTATTGGGCAACCAGTGCATTCGTTACCCTCAATTCGACTCATTGGATTTGCATGAAAGCTTTTTATCAAGGATCAGGCCCAAGTGCATCCCACTTTCGACAGGATGATTTTTATTAAAATTAAATACTTTATCATTGAACAATAAAAATACTACAAATTCATATTGAAATGAGTTTAAACATAAATCATTAAACAGTATAAAATAACTGCCGATCACATGATGCTTGTCAGCGATGTCAAACGGTGACATTCGCCTGTGGAAAAGTGTGCAAAGTGCTGTCAGAAGCGAAAAGAAAGCGTGAAGTCTTTGACTGTCAATGCAAAATTTATTGACAGATAATCGTGCATAAATTATATGTAGTGCAGTAGTTCGGAGTTTATTTTCAATATTACATATTTTATATCTATAGAGCAGATATTCGTTTACTTGTAAAGGGAAAGATATCAATCGCTTCAGCGCTCTGGCTTCTCTTAATAAATAAGAGATATTGAGCAAAAGTAGATAAAAAGCTGAGAGGAATAAGAATAACAAGCTAACTGGTCCATTAAAATATTATTACTATCAGCGTATTGAGGTTCAGAATGATCCATAGACCTTTGGATAAAATAAAAAAAATGTTTCGCCTTTTATGATATTTGATTACCACAGACCTCGAGTGCCTTACTGGAGTTCAAAATTTATTCCTTTTATTACTGATATTGAGTTGATGTGATTCCTATTTAGAAATATGAATCCAAGGGGCATTATCTACCTAGAGTTTCAGTCTCTACCTGTACGTCGCAGACCCAGCAATTTGCCCAAGAAGCTACGCTAATGTTATATAAAGGCTTCTGGCCTTACAAGGACAAGTGTAGAAAGTGACAAGTAGCCGTCCCGTGGGAGACTGATTACGTATTTAAACCTTTTAAGATTGTAACCACACATTAGCCACTTGGCATGGCGAATGCTTTGGAGTTGTTGCCAATACACTTCCCTCTTCACTTCTTTATCCTTGAAAAACAGCTTCTTTATTTCTTTATGATATGGGGATCATTTGCAATGAAAGGTTAGGGTCCGAGCATGTTGGTGGATGCTGCGAAGCGGGTGAGCTCATCAGCTAGTTCATTGCCGGCCTCGTCATCCTTTTATTATGAAACAACGGAAAGGAAACTCCAAACCAAAGTGGTGAAATTTAAATTGAAAAACTTACACTTTAAAAAATTATCTAAGCGAGTAACTTAAGAAGCAGCAAAAAATTTTAAGTATTAAAAACATTTCCTACACTGAGTATTATACACCACTCTGCACTTTCTTCAAAGGTGGGAAAGAAATTCCATAATTCTTTACATTATTGACTAGCTTCCCCCCCTTTTGCGACTGCCAGCAAATTCGGTCAACATTATTTTAACGCAATTTAACTTTATATGTGAAAGTTTGATAATATTAATATAATATATTGCCGGCTAATATTACTTAATCAACTTGCTGACGGCACGTGCTTCACGCTAACGCACTCGCCCTTGGCCAACACCAAGCCAAAGACAAAAGAGTGCCAAGCGCTGACTGTGACGTTGACGCACCGCCAACCTATTAAACAACGGCAAAAAAAAGAACTTTAGTTATTTAAATGAAGTTCACGCAGTTTGGCGAAAAGTTTTGCTATACAGCAGACAGCATTAATTTACCAGAATTTCACACTGAATAATTTCAGGTGAACAAACGTGCGCGAGGACCGCAGCCAATCGGCGCAAATACCCGCCACAATATGAGTATGTGGGTGTGTGTGTGTTTATTGTGATCTAGCGCCTTGTTAATAACGTTACTATGCACACGGCAAACAGCTTTCATAGCCACTGGCTGAGTCTGTAACGGCATGCAGATGTTTGAGCGGCGGCAAATCGGCGAAATAAAAAGTAATCTAAAAGGAATGCGCCACAAACAGCAATGAATAGACTGCCGCGCGTATATTTTCAAGTGTGGCTATGCGTATGATTTGGGTGGGGTGGGGTACGAAATTTACTACAGTGGCTGTGGAGTGCAGCGAAATGTTTCGCACGTAATCTGTTGAAGTTATAAAATGCGTTAAGTCATGAACTTTTGGTGAGCGCGCGTTATTGCTGTGCACCAGGCATGAAATTAAAACAAAAAATGTATAAAAAATATAAAAAATGTAAAAAATGTAAAAAAATTAAAAAGTATTTAAAAAATATAAAAAATGAAAAAATAGGGATAAAAAACTCTCATATATTTTAAGAGCAATTCCAATTAAGGCACTCAGTTGGCTAGTCAGTTGACCACGGAGAGCAGCGATAGTGAATACGAGAGTTTGGAAAATTTTAAAGATGTTTTCGATATGTACTTGTCGACGTATATCGTTTAGTATAAATGTAAGTATACAGCTTGTAGCTGCTATAATCTGTGAGAGTTGCTGCCAAAAATTGTACCTGGCCGGAAGCGAAAAGGTCAAAATTTGAAGACTTGACCTACTGGTGAACCCAGTTTTCGAGCATAAATCGGCCAATACTTCTGCAATTCCATGTTCGATATTCGTACGAAGTGTATTAATCGTCACTGGTTTGTTGGCATTGACCACCGACTAGACGTAGTCTCACAGGAAATGGTCTAACGGCGTCAAATCGCACAACTGAGGCGGCCAATTGACTGGGAATCGTGATATAACATCTTCACCAAACTTGGTTTTCAATAAATCTATTGTGATATTCGTTGTGTGCTTGTGGCACCGTCCAGTTGGAATAGCATAAAAATTACCAAAAATATTCGGTTATCATTGCGCGGTAATGATTCCTATTCACAGTAACGTGCCGGTCTTGATCATCACGGAAGAAGTGACGCCACCGTCCCCGAAACCACACCAAACCGTAATTTTTTCGGAATTCAATAGTGACTCATGGAGTACGTGTGGATTGCGGAGTGACCAATAATGCATATTTTGCTTATTAACGAAGCCACAACGATGTCACAGTGTTGCCGAAAGTTTGAGAACGACGTGTGAGAGACTGATTTGGGTCTTCCTCAATTGATCCGCTAGCGGCCGCTATATTCGCGACATCTTTGGCACATCTCTGTCTCACTGGCATGAGAACATTTTGTACTGCACCTGTGAATTAAAATTTTTTTACTAGACGCTCAATTGTTGAACTGACAGAACAGATATGATGACCATAAATTGGACGTAGTGCTTTTAAAGTTGAGGTCACTGACTACGAATTTCGGTTGTAAATTTTAATAATTTCGACTCGTTGTTGGATCTCATATATTTTCATGATCAAATGACAAACCTCACTGAAGAGAAAGGTCAAAAAGGATGGAAAAAATATGGCGTCGTTTGCTGTTCCTATCGGTCGTTTTGAAAAAACTCGTTATAGCCGAAATAGGTCCTTAGTTTTAGAGATATCGGTCTGAAATTTTTCACATATCCTTAAGTACCCAGGAAGCTGCTTATTTGTTGGAACCACTGTTATCAGATCACTTTAGCATATAACTGTCATCCAAAGTGATCAATTCAACAAAGTCCTACTATGTAAAACTTTTTTATGACAATATATCCTTATGAAACTTTACTAAATTCATACTCCAGAGCAATTCCGCAATCCACAAACAAATTTTTCATATCGAACTACAATACTTTGTAGCTGTCATACAAACTAACCGATAAAAATCAAGTTTTTGTATGCAAAACTTTTTGGTTTAACGAGATATCCTCAGGAAATTTCACACAGACTATTTTGCATGCTAAAGCTACTATCTCCGAGCAAATTATTTAGATCGAGCTATTATAGCATATAGCTGTCATACAACGGACCGATCAAAACCAAGCCTTTGTAAGGAAAACTTTTTTGTTTGTCGAGATATCATCACAAAATTTGAGATAGATTGTTGCTCAAGGTAGCGATGCAGTCTCCAAAAAAATTGTTGAGATCGGACTACTATAGCATATACAAACATATCGATTAAAATCAATATAAAGTTCTTTTTATACCCTCGGTGCTATAAGAAAAGCAGCTGTGAAGGGTATTATAGCTTTGGTGCAGACAGAGTTTAAGACTTTTCTTATTTTTCTGTATATTTCGATTTGAATATTTTGAATATATTGAGATTTCGAAATAAACTTTTTGCAAGTGAGGCCCTCCCATATCTTTTTTTTTCTTATGCTGGGGTTTGGAGTGCAGGCTTATTCAAGAAATATAACTAGGGACTTTCCACTTTGTGTCAAGGGTAATAAAGAAGAAGAAGAAGCGACTTTCTAGAAAGACCCAAACGATTTAGCATTCAACCAACTGAATTTGTATAATTTAAAATAACTGAAAATTTTTTTGCTATGAATCAAGTTAAGAGCTCAAAAAAATAGTTAAAATATAGCGTAGAGGTTTACTTCGAGCTTATAAAGTACTGAAAATATCATGAAAACAGCTACATATGTGTCATATTTATATATTGTATAGTATGTAAGCTGATAAGCAACTTCTGTATATATATAAACCCAATATAAACACATGAACCATCTTAAGCGCCTAAATGCATGCTTGTAAAACGCCAATCCACATCAAACATTACTAATATGATTCGCCAATCATTTTGATTGATTGCATTATTATCAAAGCTATCAGCGCTCGGCAATAAATACAAATTTTCACCCTCGACAAAGTAAATAATTCAGCGAGCATGCCGCACACAGCTTTGAAATATATATAATATATGCGATATGTATCTAGATATGTATAAATATATATATATATATGTTATTTGTGTGTGTGTGTTTTCATACAGCAGCTAAGGCCCTGTGCTGAAGC
The DNA here is from genome assembly GCA_037783105.1 of Bactrocera zonata. Lineage (NCBI taxonomy): Eukaryota > Metazoa > Arthropoda > Insecta > Diptera > Tephritidae > Bactrocera > Bactrocera zonata. Next base: position 25,651 of record JBAWJQ010002936.1, read on the forward strand.
TCGTAAATACAATCAGCACTTTCATTGTCATCGTCGCCATCATCGTCATGGCAATAAAAAAAGTCAATAAAATTCTGCATATATTCAAAAGCGCTACACTTTCAATTGATTCTGAAAGTTATGCCTTCGCCACATGCTGACTGCCTGCAACAATTTCATTTTATTTCCCCTTTGGCACACCACTTCACATTAACCTGACAAAGCAGAACAGACAGACAGACAGGCAGGCAGATGCTTATAAATACGAGCCGAGCATGTTTATGTATGAGAACAAGCAGATATTTGTTTAGCAGACGTACTGAAGTGGCACCAGACACACACACACATGCACACAGCCATATCGATGAGGGGTTTAGCTACAGCAACTGCCGAGCGGTTATACCACAATGGCACAGGCTAACGAACAGCAACTTGAGTGCAGGTCTACTCTATATGCATATATGCGAGTGTATGTGTATGTGTGTGTGGCGTATTGCTGTCTGCCTACACCGGTGCTGCCGTCTGGTAATGCTGTTGCGGTTAAGCTGGCAAATAGCTTTGTACTTTAGTTGTTATTGACATTGACAGCGCCGGCAGAGGAGTCATTAAAACCACTAGAAAAGTAGGCAGCGGTGAGTTGGGATCGATGAATTGGACTGTCGTCGCAAGCGCATGTGGCAAGGTGGTGCCTAGCGGGCCAACGTACAACTCGTCGAATTTATGTGTTTGCAATTGTGTGTGTGTATGTGTGCGCGTGGGTTTGGCTCGGCGTCGTGTAGTGCTGTGTGGCGAGTCAAATAGTATAGACGACTGCGGTCGCGTACGGTTTGGGTATAACCAAATTGTCGGCGCTTACGGTTATGCTACAGCTTCTGTTATCATTGTTTCACGCACGTTTATTATTGTTGTTGTTGTGGTTGTTCCACTTGTGCTTCTGCATTATTTATGCAGTCAATGCTTTGTGTCTGCGCCATTGCCAGCGACCCGCCGCTCAGCCAAACCAACTGTGTGCGTCTCTTCGTGGAACTCTGTGCCTGAATGACTGTTTCTGTGTCTGTCTGTCTGTGTTTGCCTGTGTATGTTTGTGTTCGCTTGAATTGTAGCGTTTTACCTCGCCGCACAGAGGTCGGCTGCAACGTTTTTTGTACGCATTCATTTGCCAGCGCTGATCATAATTCATTGTTTGGCTGACTTTGTGTCTATTTGCTTTGCTGGTTTTGGCGCTGGCGCGTCTGCGTTGATTTGTCGTTGCTTTTATTGCATTGTACGACTGTTTGCCACGAGAAGTCGATCACCTTTGGCAGGCGTATTGTCTGTATTATTCTTGGTAAATATGTGTGTTCGAAGCGCTTAAGGGTCACCGCGCTTTTTATAACCGCGACCGTTGTGTTATAAATCGCCTCCGCTATAGACGAGCATTAGTGTTAAGCTATCATTGTCAACTGATATGAGTTTTGCAAACGGTTGCAGGTAAGAAATTTCAGTTGTACTGAATTTATTGCACACATGTTTTATTGATGCGAATTGCAAATTGATCTAAGCTGAATTTAACGAAACTCAAAATAGGCTGCATGCACAGTCTACTTTTATTATAGGAGTATTAATAATTAATGCAGATATGGAAAAAGTTCTTCATATTTTTAAAAAATATATACGATTTACCAAACACCAAAAAAAATCCATTCCCTTTAGCCGTACCGAACATACGAGTGATGATTCTTCTTAACTCGTTTCTTCTTTTCGCTATTTGGTATTATCAGTTCGATATATTGATTGCAGTCAGGTCCTTCTCTACCTGGTTTCTAACGATCAAATTTTGTTCTCAGTAACAGTAACTTAAAATATTCACCTCGACCAAAACATGTAATTCAATAGAGAACATTTTCGCGCCATTATTTAATACAAATTTCGACGGGAATTAACGTAGTAAACTTTTTGATGATGAAGGTCCACCGAAGACCAGTGTTTATCGATGGTATAGTGAATCCAATCCAGGACGTACATATGTCACTCTAAAATATATTTCTACCAGATAGTTATGTGATATATCGTGAGATACAGACAACTGCGGCCAATAGTGGGACTAACATACATTCAATAATATATACATATTATAAATGTAGGTCTATGACAATGTGACAGGTGAACTTATGTTCATGAACTTACCCGTATGAGCCCGAAGGTACCATAAACGGCAGGTAACTCTATGGGTGTCTCCAGATAAGCCGAATCCCTCAAAAGGTGATCACTCACGAAGCAATCATTTTGTTTACTTTATTTGAAGAAATCAAGAAAATCAAACTGATCACTCTTCACCGCGGCAATGCACTCAAAACGCCGATTTAAAGAGTAGTCCATCGTATAGTTATGACTTCACACCGAATGACTTTTTTGACTTCTTTTAAAAAATAAATTAAGAGGCCAACGTTTTTTGGCAACTGAAAAATGCGTTATGAACACAAGTCTTATAGAAACCTCAAACTTACTAAACTATGTTCGAGGTATAAAAAAATGTGTGTTGGGAACTTTTTTCGATATTATCCTTGTAGTGCTATTTATGTTTTCGAAAACATTAGACTCGGATGCAATTCAAGGCGAATTCATACATTTTTGTAATCTTCGTACATCTGTTACTCGGTAAATCCATAGATGGTAAGTCACGCGGAACCCACTTTGAACAAGGCTTTTGCATACCAAAATACTCAGAAACCATTTTTCCTGAATTATCTGTTTGTATCTTTGAAGTATCACCTACCTCGATTTACTTCAATTGAATCTTCTTCTTCTTTTACCACTTCTTTTTCTTTGACACTGTAACCGCGAATCGGTTTGGGCCGAGAAAAAGAAACTTTGCCAGTTGCCTCCATTCTTTGCGAAGTCCCGCCAGTTTTACAACCCAAGCGAGGGCATGTTGCTACGCACTTAGTCCTTCTATTGGATATATAGACGCCCTTGCTTCCGGTGCTAAAGAAGCTCTTTGCTGATACATCTTCTACATCATCTACATCTCCAGTTTCTCCAATTTTGTAGTCACCTAAAATCAAGAGTAGTCCTACTTGTATATAGCAAAAAACACAGATAAATGTTTAATATTATTCAAAAGACATTCTTTGGCATTTATTTTTTGAAAATTACCTCTGTCAAATATTGGCCACAGCTACGTATCAGATGGTCCATCCATTGATTTCAATTTTCGTTGACCCTTCTGAGCATTTCGACTGGTAACTCGCGAATAACACGCGTAATGTTATACTCCGAAGCCTGAATCGAAGCAGTATTGTCCGCTTAGATTTAAGACTTTGCATATCCCTACAGGAAAAAATTCTAACGATGTGATATCACACGAATTCGGTGGTCAATATAATGAAGTTAACTGTTCACTCAATACATCTGTTGATTGATGCGATGTGTAGGAAGTGGCGCTGTCTTGTTGAAACCAAATGTCGCCGAGATCACGATCTTCAGTTTCAGGCATCAGGAACCTCTTCAGGTTGATCTGCGTCCCAAATGTGATCATTTTACTTGTTTACATACCCATTGACCAGAACTAGACTTCATCGCAGAACAAAATTTGGCTCAAAAACGTTGGATCTTGCTAGAACTTTTCAAGAGCCCATAGAGCGAACCGATACCGCTTGGGGTTGAAGTCGAGCGGCTTCAGTTCTTGCCCAAGCTGTATTTTGTACGCTTTAGTATTGCGCATAGTACATTCAGTAGTTCGATTATGTTGACCATAAGTTAAGCGAAGCGCGCGAAACACATTTCTTACAGAACATGAATTTTCGTAATAAAGTTGAACGATTTGTAAATGATTCAAAAAAGTTGTTCAGGCGTGGGTCTGTCCATAATGAAATGCCAATCAATACTGAACAAAAATAACGTGACAGCTTGACACAACTCACGCGTGATCTGCCAAAAAAAGGCTATTGAAAAAAGTATCTCTACTTGGATCATTCGTTATTACGTAGCTCGAACGCATCCATAATGAAAAAAGGAGCAATAATAAACAAAAACGATTTTTCGCTTAAAGAAACTTGGCTACATAACCTAAAAGCCACGTACGCGCGTACTAGAAAATGTTGTCAAAATATTTACTATTAACTGTTTAACTTTGGATTTGTTAAGCTTGCTTTATACATGATCAGTAAATATATAATTATTTTAAAATATGCTGGAACTCATCATCATGAAATCGACTTGGCTATCGATTGAAAATAAAACATGGGCTACAACACCACATACAATTTTTCGTCCGAAAAAAAGACCGCCACCGCAAAATAAACAGTAGAAAACTAAATTTACAAAAACACAACTAATTGAAGAGAATTAATTTCGCCGCTTCATGCAACAACATGCCACAGCATGAATTCGTCAAGCGAGCACGCAGAAGTTTTAATTAATTCCCGTTTGGCAACACGCAGCTGCAGCTGTCGGTCATTTAGCGAATGGCAGCAGCGACGCGCACAAAATAATTTAAAAAATTAAAATCAACACAAGCACAAATTCACCAACCGGAGTCGGTATAACAGCCCACCGCCCCCCTCACCCATTCGCTTCTTCACTCCGGCGCTTTTGTGCAGTTTTTCGAAACTAGCCAAACTTAAATTATACAACAATCGGCACGCTGTAAAAAATGGCTGAGTACACAACAAAAAAGGGGAAAAAAGAAAGCAAAAACTAGAAACAATAAAGCACAACAAAGCATAGCCAAGCATGCCAAGATTACTTAGCGCTGCAGCTGCCGTGCGCGCAAGCCAAACCGAATCAAATGCAGTCCAAATTGGCAGCTGCGCTAAATGACCGCCGAAGCGGCAGCGACGGCAGCGGCAGCAGCCAAATGATAAACTTAAACAAAACATTGTAAAACTGCAGAGCGTCGAGAAATTAAGAAACACTCTGCATGCTCGAGTGCAGCGGCAACAGCGGCAGCTGTGCTGGCCAAACAGCAGCGCAAAAGCAAAAACACTCACCAAAAAGCGAAGCGCAGAAAAGGAGAAACGGTTCAGCATGGGCAGGGCGTAGGGCTTTGTCTTGTCGAATTTCGCTCAAGCAGCGGCCAAACATTTAGCTAGCCCTGAATTTCAATTTTATTGCGCTGCGCTGCTACATATTATTACTTCGGTTTGGAATTTAATTATGCAATGGCGCAAGCGTTGGCTCGGAAAAGCGATGGAATGAGCGGCATAAGCGGCATGGCGAAGTTTTTGAATAAATAACGCCAGTCTTTGCGCAAGCACTCAGTAAATCTAACTATAAATACAGCAAAATAAATTTAATATGCCGCTGGGATAACAACGCTGCTACTCTTGTGTGTAGTTGTAATATCAAAAGTCAAAGCTCAGCTCCAGCGACAATACAGATTTGGCATGTAAACTCTTATTAAAATTACTTTATTTTCAAAATTTCCCCCAAACAATGGCACATTTAGCGGAATATAAGTATTTTCACACCTGTTGCCAGCTGTCAGCTACACTTTAGTTCAATATTCCGCAAGCGCGGCATTAATTGAATATCCTTTTGACCGCAGGTAATTTAATAGACTAATGCGCGCTCATTCGCGCCGCTTTCGCTGGCACTTGGGGGAATTGTTGTAAACAAAAAACGCATATTAAATGCCGAAAATTGGCCCAGCGACTAACGCGCGCTAATTGGCTATTATGTTTGTGAACATTAAGTTTAGGCGATGTTTAAGCGTCAAATTAACTGGCTCAGAACAATTTGTGCGTGAACGTCGATGTGTGAGTGAAAACTGAAAATAAACAATTGACTTTAATTTTAGACTGAAAATCGGCTAAAGTGAAATTATTTTAAATTTTTGTATTCAGTTATTTATTTGAAGTCTATCACTACGACATTAAGTAAATTAATTTATTTATAGGTATTATAACAGAAAAAGCTGAACTACAGTGAAAATAGCTATTATGACAAAAAATGTGTAATTCTATTTCCCCAGCAAACGATATTTAAAAATATATATTTTGCTAAGTTGGCTGAACTGTCCTTAATTACGGTGCCAAAAATGAGCTTGATCTATTAACCAGTTTGCTCACAGCAGCTGCTAAAGTCAATACATCTCAGTAGTTCGTTGCGATTTTTTCTATAGATAAAAATATTCAACAAATAATTTGTCTCAAATTTTGTATTTCTAATCAAATTTCGTGTGCGAAATAGTTGCAAATGCTGAAAAAGGCTTACGGTGATTCATTTTGATCAAAAGAACAAGCCTACCAGTGGTAGAAAGCGTCCAAAGACGGTCGAGAGATCCTCGAAGACATGCCTGTTCTAGAAGACCTTCGGCCCCTTCAACTAATGAAAATATTAAAAATGTGAGGGATATGGTACTTGAAAATCGTCAAGCAAGGGTAGGAATCCCACATTCATGTAAAACATTAAAAATGCCGTTGAGCCATGGGTTTATGAGTTCAACATGCAAACAAGTCAACAATCATCGAAATGGAGGAACAAAACGAGCAGAAATCAACATAACAGGCGAAAGCCGCTCAAAAAACAAGGCAATGCTCTTTGTTTTTTTTTTCAATATTCGTAGTTTGGTGCGTCATGAATTTATGCCGGAGGGATCAACGGCCAATAAGAAGTTCTATTTGGTCATATTGAGGAGTTTGCGTGGAATAGACGTTGAAAAATCCGAATTTTAGAAGCACAATTCATGAAACTTATGCGATGATAATGTACCATCAAATCGAACTACGATTGAGATTTAATTTTAAGCCAAAACATCCACCATGTTCTCCAGATTCTTCCTCAAACTCAAGTTATCGGTCCGTGATACCCCTTTTCAACCGATCGAAAAGATGAAACAAAATTCGCTGAAGAAACTGAAGGACCTTCTAAAAAGTGCTTATGAAAGGGATTTCGAGGACTGAAAAAATCCTTATAATTGCATTGCATCTTGTGGAAACTACTTCGAAGGCGACAAAATAAATTTTATCAAAACATATTCCGAATTCCATAAGATTTTGTTTACAATACACAAAACTTCTTCTTTTAAATATTCGACTTAATTCGCAATTATCTAGTAGAGCTATTGCCTGAACATTTGTATGCTCATGTAATCTCTCTACCTGTTTTGTGCTTATTCTATGAATTTTATCTTTAACATAAAGAATGTTTAGCTCTTTATGTATTTGGTCATTGTTCACCAAAGAGTGCATTTGGACTGTTTAATTGGCTTGCTATCCCCACAATTGGATATTATGTGTCCATATTGGCTCAAATTAAGCTTCTATTTTCTCCCAAGCAACAATACATTTTTTGGTATTTATTGTGAATTTTCCAAGTTTATTTACGATTTACCTCTCATTCAAGATATCTTGTATCACTACATATGAGAGACTTCTATATTAAATAAAAAATACTACCGAAAAGTCTGCCCTTCTGAGAGCAAATGTGACGTGTTTCGACTTCTTAGTATCAAGCTTTATTTTCCACTTCCTGTGTCAACGGCCAATTTCAACTATTTCAATTTGAGCAACTTGAGATACTTTAGCCCCAGTATCTATAGATGCACTTATAGCCGTACCAACAGTTTAGCTAGCTACTTGAGCATGACTGGCAACAGCAAGATCAGCAGTGAATAGTGTAAAGGACAGATCCATGTACGACACTTGCTAGTATACTGTCATTGTTGTTTGGAAGTTTCTTCTTCAATTTTAACATTAATTAACAATTTAATATGATTTCGGAACTGGAACAGAAAGCAGTTTTTTTTTTTTTATTTTAAAACATGCTTGGAAGCCACACTCTGTTAAATATCCGCTTTAAGTATATTAGAAAATATTGTCGCAGAATACAGTATCTTTTCGATTCCACTTGTAATTAAGTCCACTTTACGATGGCAAATCTCTGTAATTTCATGTTTTCTTCTAAACCCAAAGTGCTGTTCTGGGACAATATTTTATTTATTTAAAACAGGGAACAATCTACTCACAAGTACTCTTTCGAATACTTTGGAAAATTACACCAGCAGGCTTATAGGATGGTAAGACGAGAGAATATTTTCAGGTTTATTTAATGTCAGCATCATTACATAAAAAAAATCATTTCATGATCAAACTGAGATTTTCTATAGTTATGACTTCCACTTTCACAACAAGCAAGAGGAAACAACTGGAGCAAAATATCAAAAAAAAAAAAAATTATAAATTACTAAATATGTCCATGCAACGAAGGGCTGTAGCCGCACATTTCACATTCTTGAAACTTGTCAGGATCAAGATTTTTAATAAACCTCTTCCGCTTAATTTTACGAAAAAATCACGCATTTTTAGCAACTTAAACGGTTTAAAGAAAGAGGGAAAGTCGAAAACCACTATATAGAGTATTATGGGGGCAGAAGGGTTGCGAACTGATTACACAAATTTTTGATATTATTCAGCTATATTCGAAAGCATATTCTCAACGAGATTTATGAATATATTACTCACACACTTACATAAATATTCGTTTGCTAGAATAACGAATGATATTATATTTAGAATATGGGAATTTGGGTTATTTTTGGAGTAATTTCATATAGTTTCGGCATTAAACTATAGTAAATATATTCAATATTATAGTTTCAGTTAATTTTGCTAGATATCTTACATTGCGGAATTTGTACAGTATAAAGCCAACCGGAAGTTTGAAAATATTATATAAGGTATTTATATGAAAGATAGAGGTATATGCGGTATTGATCCGCTTTTATCTATTTTTAGCATTACAACATATAGTTTATTGAAAAAGATGCTCACTAGTATATAATAAGCAAAGTCAAACGGATTTTCAAAATTATGATATTAGTTATATGAGGACTAGGGCGACTTTCCATGTTGGGCACAGAGATGCGTTATAAGTCAATATAGATACTGGGGTCCACATATTCGGTACCAAATTTAAAAAATAAGTGTGGAAATGTTTCTAAACTAGGTGTAAGCTGAAGTCATATTAGCCTTAATTAACGAAATTATTGTTAATTCTTCAAAATTTAGCAAAGAAACCCTGTAGGTATATAGTGCGTATGAGTAACATTTGAGCCATGTAAAGTCATAAGCATTTATTTCGCTTAAACAACATTAATGCCACCTAAATTACTTACATTATAGCAATCATTTTTATTTTTTCAATAATATCGCCAGCAACTTTATAAATCCTACTAGCAACTAGAACAAAAACAATTTTGCAAAAAAATTACTTTCCTGTACAAATTCATATTCGTTACCAACCGGAATCAAATATCAAAAACTACCAAAAAATATCTTAAAATCAATTATAGTAGCTTTACAAAGGGAGCAACTTATTCTTTATATATATATAAATATATTAATTTTAATTTCCTTGATCACAGCTATTATGTGTATGATAACAGCTTTGCAACAAATTTCAAGAGTAAATTCCTGGAGCGACATCCAAACCTAAAAAATAAATAGTGAAATAGCTCTTATTTATGCATAAACTAACAAAATATATATAATTTAATGAAATTATAACTACTTCTTCCAAAAGTAGCAAAGAAACTCTGCAGGTGTACGTTGCGTATGAGTAACAATTCGGCCAAGTAAACTCGCAAGCATTTATTTCACTAAAACACCATTTATAATACCTTAATTACTTGTATTATGCCAACCATTTTTATCATTTCAATAATATCGCCAGCAACTTCATAAATCCTTGCAGCAACTAGAATGACAACAACTTTACGAGTGAATCCTTTTCGAACTGAATTCAGATTCATGCGCTACAAACACGCATATTGTAATCGGTTCAGGCAAAAACCAGAACGTAATACTGCTATCTTTGGCGTAAGTGGCTGACGCAGTAATGCAAACAAATAGTATGGCAAGAATATTAATAGAAAACACTCAACATTTTCACAGACATGCTGTCTGCCCGGCGCTTTAGACAAGCAGACAGCTTAATGCTAATTTTAAGCGCCGCGCAGGCAGTGACGCGGTCTTTTCAGTCCACAACAACAACGCCAGAAACGTTATACAGACAACTCGTGTATATTTGCTTTGGCATTGCTGCAGCTGACGAACCGGCAAACGGCCGACGGCCGCCCAAGCGACCGCTGTCGCCAATGTTCGGCTGCACAGTTTAAATTAAATTCAAATCCTTTGCCCTGGCAACCAACCTGGTGCTGTGGCGGTTAGCTAGTGGCATGGGTGCGCGCACGCTCAATTATTCTGCCTCGAAATAACCTTTGTCGCAATTTAATTTAAAGGGATTTACATGCCACACGCTGCAATGCCCTGCCGGCTTGCTGCTGCCCCGACTATGCGGCCTGTGTCAGCCAGCATTTCCTGCTTAACGAGTGAACGAAAGTGCGCGCCTTAAGAATTTAAGCCCAGTTGAGGCTAAACTATTTATAAAATAGCGATTGCGGCAACCTTTGCCTACTACGTTGCCAGCTGTTATGACTGTCCGCTTCGTGTCTTTGGCTTTCTCTCGCGTCCTAAGCAAGTGTAACGACGTAGTCGCGCAAATTTATATTCATTTATGTATTCATGTAATCCTTTCAGTAATTTGTGTTGACTTTTTGCGCACTCCAAATGAGCGCTCAACTCAGTTCGCTTTCAGACTATATCACTTCCTTAAGTTGTTGTTGTTTGAAAGGACGCGCTCTTGATTAAGACTTCGTTACTGCCGCGTGGCTTTACTCATCTGCGCCGTTTTGACGAAATCATTTGTGTTAACCACTTAAGCTGGCATATGTCCTGCAAAAGTCAAGAGAGAAAGAATTAAGCGGGCTGAATGGAATTGCGCGCGCGTCCTTTAATTGGAAATTGAAATTGACAGATGGGCCGACTTAAGTGTACGGCAAGCAATTAAACAACAGTTATAGCTAGGTATGTGTTTAAGGAACGCTTTTTCTGTCTTTTGGACACGTGAAAGTTTAAAATGTGTTTATTTTTGGAAATTTTTGGACAGACGTCTCACAAAAATAACTTCTAGATTTCATAAAGATAGCATAGTAAGCAATGAATTCTATGGATATATAGGCTCTGTGTAATATGCTTTCAATACAATCGAGCCACTTGTCGCGTTATTTCCGAGTATATTTTTTTTGGAAAATAGTAGGAAAATTACAGCAAAAAATTGGGTTAAGCAGTAGCAGATAACTTTTAGGAGTCTGTCAGAGATCTAACATGGCTAACGCTACAATTTTCATGTTGTCACAACTTTGCTAGTAACACTTATTTTACTCCAATCAAGACCTGTTGACAGTCGTCCATCGCTTGTTTTATATTCTGAGCGGTATCTGTACTTCAAATAGGTAGTTAGGTTGGTAGAATCGCTACTTGGCGTTGAACCTATGCCTTTTGGCTCATTGTAAGACAACCCTCACTTCAATGTTTCTTCTCTAAAACAAGTTCGTTCGGTACAACTTCCGAAACCCTTCGACCAACAGTTGCGATTATTTTCCTAAACAAATCCAGGTATTCGGATAGGAGACGTTTTATAGCCTCCTCTTCTTCTACGTCCTGACAGCTTCTAGAATAATCATTATATGACGTTCTCCATCTGCTGGCATATCTGCCAGTTAAACAGTGATCGGTTAGCTCTCCTACTAGAGTTCTTAATGCAGTCATTTTGAATATTAATAATCGGGTTATGCGGCCTATATCAAATAAGAAATTCAATATTTTCCAGACTCAAATGGTAAGGCCTTGGTTACTCCGACTATTTTAGCAGCTTAACATTTACCAGGGATATTACTGTGTACTGCAACCTACGCGAAGTCAATGAAAAGGGTTCAGAAGCTCGCTGTGCTGTGTGTTGCTTTAAGAACAACTCCAACGGCGACACTAAAACTGCCACCTATAGACCTCTTCGCTGAAAGCTGCGCAGCAAACTGGGCAGTTCGACAACTGACTGCAGTAGAATTTACATATAGAACCTTCGAGCATTGATCCATGGGTAATGGTGGAAAACACATGCATTGTCCAAACGACGATCTCGACAGAAGTATTTTGTTCATGGTAAAGAAAATAAAAACCCGATTAAAGGAGCTTTACAAACACGCAAACGCAAAATTGCAAAAGTCATGTGCAAAACTGCAAAAGTCATGTGCTAAACGGTAGATCGGAAGTACACAGCATCCCTATTGGCACTCGACTGAAGTCTCTTCAGTGGAACATATTGGGAATACTAAGTGGTCTCTGTCCAGTGGTGACAGACGCCCGTAAGATAGGGCTAACGGATCGAGAAGACTGCAGGAAATGTTTAGAGCAGGGTACCAGGGAAACAATGGAGCATCTCTTGTGGCCATGTCCCTCATTGACAAGGCTACGCAGTAGGCATATGGGGTCTCCGTGGTATAAGTCTGGTAAAATTAACGGCAAGGGCAGGCATCCTAAGGGATGACCTCTTCTCTTGGACCTAGGAACTGAACTCTCTCTAGTATCGGAAAGGACCAAAACTGGATTCCATTGTTGTTTTTTCGTGATACATGATGGTAAGTCAACCAAGAGATCAAAGCATCTTTTAACTATTATGGATGAAGCCCTCTACGACCTTAGTGATTTCCAAGAAGTGTACTTATTTTCTATAGAAGTGTATACGGCTATATTTCTTGTTGGTAGTACGACTTGTCAGAAAACATTGCTGTGATTTCCTCTTGAACGACACTGCAGTCGTCCGGTAGAGGGAAGGCCAGACGGAAGGTGATTTGGTATCTGATTTTGCTGCAAATCCTCCACCTTCCACTTGATTATCTAGCTGACTGCGCTGGAAGTTACTTACAGAACAGCTATATTGGCAGTAAATTCTTTAAAAGTCTCAATTAAATAAATTATAATTCAAAAAGCATATACTTTGCAATATTAAGCGAATATTACATAACAGTTTAACTATCTTAATATAAACTCCATTGATTTTTTTCTCATATCTTCAAATTGTAATTCTCTACATTCATTTTTATTGCATTGGCCGTATGCCGCTCCATTCAACGTTCCCAGTGGTAGCACTTGTATACCTTTCAGCCCCAATATGCATACATACATACATACATACATACATATACCACTTTCTGAAATGTGTTTCAGAAAACAATTTTTCCGAGCCATTTATTTCGTCGAAACTAACTCTTTGCGTAAGAGCAAAATTATCTTTACAGCCGTAAAGCAGCACTTGAAGAGTAGCTGGCAGCAGGCATGCAGCAAGGCTAAGTGCTCTTCAAAGAGGTAATGAAGAAAGAGTGCTGCACTTACGTAAGGCTGCAAACATAATTGCTAATAAGCAAAAAAGTGCCATTATCTTACAGCAAAGTACACACATGACGACAGCAATACACATAAAAGTAAATGCTTTTACACTTGTCTGGCCAATTCAATGCCAAATTCAAAAAGGTAAGCAAAGCCTTTACATTTGTATAAGGTTTCGGTTAGACTATTCGGCGAAATGTTGAAGGAATGTTGAAGTATGAATGACTTGAAGTATATAAGTTATTTTAATTAAGTCTCAAATATAAAGTTTTAGAATTTTTGTTTAGCTGAAAAGTACTTTGAAGTACTCGTATACTCTTAAAACATAAGCGATCAAACGCTCATAGAATTATTATTGCTTGATTTTTATAGCAACGGTATTTCAGTAACCATTTTTTTTATAAATTTTAATTTAATCAAGAATTTCTATTTGCGCTCTAAGTGGAACAACTATTAAATTTTACTGGTTTCCTAATTTACATCGAAAAATTAACTGAAAATTTCACCACTTCCTAACTAGTCTCCCACCAGACTTTCACTTGTAGCAAAACCTGTTTTCCTCACACTCTTCTTCTAGCTTGGAATGTCCCACAGATTCATCTTACAAAAGTCTCAACTTACATGCATAATCGACCATTTGAACGGTATATCTCCCCCCGCTTAGTGAAAGTAACCATACCACAGATAAAAATATCTTATTCTTGACGTAAACTTGGCGTTCTCAGTGCCCAACAAATTGTGATAAGCATTTATAGTATGTGCATGTGTGTAACTTTGAGGCATAAATGCAACTCTGTTAAACTTGAGGGACAAATGTGCACTAAAACATGAGTATCTTTAGTACATAAAACCCAGCTGGACACATGAGCTTTTTTATAATAAAATTATTGTAAACTTTTTACGGCAATTTTACTCTTAAGGTAAGGACACTCAAAGTTTTACTTCAAATTTGAATTTCATAATCGGATTCCTCCAGAAATCCAGTGTATATATATTTGAAAATACTTCTTAAATTTGAAATTGATCCAGCAGTTGGCTACAGAGATATGAGTGCATTTGAAAGATTTGTTTAAATCCGTTTAATGGGATCTCAAAACATTATGTACAGTTGTTTCCGAAACGCTGTTTTCACAGTTAGGTTAAGTCAGATGGCTGATATCCCAGCATGAAGTACCATACTCAGACTGTTATGTTCAGTCCTTTATGAAGTCAGACGAATAAATACTGAAGTTGGATATTATCTATCTGTAAAAAGTCGCCCTAATATCGGAATGGATAGTCATCTGAACGAGGCTGGGCCTCAAACAGCAGAACTATTCCTGCCTTTATGACAGCAGCTTCCACTTCTTGTACTTCCACTTTCAACTTGAAAGAGTCTGCAGTGTGCAAGAAGCCAAAAACTTGAGCTGACGGACAGTTTTCCCAGCGCCTTCCAATACACCAGAATCACGCAAAACATCATAGACTTAACTATTGTTCCATTGAGCCAAAGAACTACCTTTGATAAGCAGCTTAGCCTTTACCAATTAATCCACCGCAGCAATACATGGCAATCGTTGCCTTCCTTGCTGTTTCCTCCATGTTGGGTTTCGATGGGCTCTACGTCCTTAATATTGCCAGCAAAGTGAATAGACGTTTCCGCCATTATTGTTAGAAGCGCTTCCGGTATTTTTTTAGATCCTAGTGAATAAAACTAATTCAGTGTTGTAAGAATTTATGTTGCTTGCTAAGACACCCCTAGAGTTAGCTCAAACGCGGTATTCAGAATTTTTCTTAACCATGAGAGTTACGTTATCTGTGTAGACAATCACTCGGCAGTCAACTTCCTCAAGCTTTTCCAGAAGATCATAACAACAATGACCTAGAGAAGTGACGAGAGAACTCTTTGTGGGGTGACGCTACTTACGCTTCGTACTACCCTCGCACTAATACATTTCGCATTGATTGTTCTATCGCAGCGAGGTAGGAAGATTCCATGCTTAAGGTTTGATTAAGCTTCCGGAAAAACGTTGTTGAAATTGACTCGATATCGAGGAAGGTCTCTACTGCTGAATCTTGGATGCTTACAGTCCGTAGGAGACTTACAGTCAGGCAGGAAACAAGAGTGCGGAAAGTAGTATTTCCTTATATGACTTTGAAATAAGCATTATGTGTCCTTGAAATTCGATTTCTTGGAATTCAGGGCTGTTGATGAAAATTTATCCGAAACGACTAGACCGATGTACTTGGAGCTGTCATACGAGCTTCTTAGATATAACTTCCAAATAATGATCGAAGGAATAATATCCGAAAAAAATCGGATTTTCCATTATAACTTCTTCACTCTGAAATGCAAATTTTTTTTACAAAAATTGTATTTTTTTCTTGAGTAGCCACCAATTTGTCAAAATAATAATTTTGGTTTGGCTTATGAATCCAAAATTTTTCAAAATGATATGACGGTTTTAAAGTACATACAATTCCCTAAAGTTCCAAGAAGACCAAACGTTTTCTACCCAAATTTTGTTGAGCTATGCGGCCCATTTCCGGCTCAGTGGGTATGTAAATAAGCAAAATTGCCGCATTTGGGACTAAGAGCAACCTGAAGAGATTCAATAGTTGCCATTTCATCTAGAAAAACAACGGTATGAAATAGATCACCGTCAGAAAATAAATGCTAAAGAATGTTCTTTCGAAGGATAATAAATATTCGTCTATAAATTTGAAGTTTTTTTCTGTGTTTTTTTTTTTTCTTTAAAAAAGTAAGCAACTTCAAAATGAAAACCATTTAGAAAGTAAATTCCTTTAGGACACTTTTTACAGCATGATAAACGCACACTTCACTTTTCTTCACCTACCAAGTCTAAAGCGCCTCCCCCTCACTGCATGTTCTCACAGAGTCCTTGTTGCTCTCATCTCTGCCTTCGATTGCACAAAAATGCTCACATTTCGTTTTAGTAGCCAGTTAAAGTAGCCGATAATGCAGCATGCAAGTAACAGTACTTTCAAGTGCCTTACTGAGCCGCAGCTGCTGCTTCGAATGCATGGGGCAACAAAGCCAACAACAGCAACACCTTCGATTGCATGCTTGATCATAGCTGAAATAATAACAGTATGAGCAAGCTTTCATTGCCACTGTCAACACAACAGCAACAACAATGCCCAGCAGGCGACAATATAACATTGCACTAACGACAACATACAACACGGCTGCTGTTGCAACTGTGGCCAAGGGGCATTTGCATGCGAGGCAGACACTGTAACTTTGCCGAGATGCACAGGCATATTAGTTCACACACAAACACAGACACACACATAAGTGAAGAGGGGAATCACGTGCAACGTAGTTTCTTTTATGGCTATTTGTGTGTGCACATTGTCATTGCCGCATGCACCAAGGACATGCTGTTGCAAGTATTTGCACCCACATGCTACATACGTGCGAGTGTGGCATGCAGCATTTTGTGGCAACAGCCAGTTGTGTGAAAGTGATTTGGCGTAAGAGTTGCACAATTCCTTAAATATTTCAGCAGCCTGTGAGTGTGTGTATGTGTGCGTGCTATTGCTTGCAACGGCTAAATGGCAGAGTAGCTAGGTGATCACTTCAGCCAGATAGTTCTACAAATTATATGTTCTGAGAAATTCATTAATCTCCTTGTGTTTATGCCGTTTCGTTTGTGTTGTTTTGTTTTTGTTTTTGTTTTCTCGACACTTTGCCAGCAACACAGCTTGTTTATTGTCTTTTGGCTTACAAAGATTGCCGCATTTAAGAATTGCAAGTTGTTTGGTGTTGGTTGTTGTTGTTTGTTCTTAATACTGAGTTGTTATCGAAACAAAATGATTTTTCTACTAAATTTTCATAATTTTGTGATGCTTTCACCTGAGGCTTTCATGGTTATCATAATGATTGTAATGACAGTTTTTATGCCCTGAACGTGGGAGAAGGGTGACGAGCTGATTCGATTTGTCCGTCTTTATATGCGTGAACCAGTCTCTGAATTGATGTATCGTTCTGAAATTTTTACACACACTCTTTTCTCCCAAAAAACTGCCCATTTGACGGAATCACTGTTTTTCCCCAAAATCAAGTTCTCATATGGAAAATTTTGTATGACAAATTGTCTTCATTGAAATTCGGCATGGATCATTATCCAAGGTAACGTTCCCAAGACAGTCGGGTTCACGAAACCGCAACGGACCCGGATTTTTTAACCGGTCAAGGACTCTAAACTCGGCATAACTCTGCTACTACAACAACAACAACATCCAATGTAACACTCCTTTCACTGAAAATATTGTTCAGATCCATTCCTTCCACTTATATATAGTGTATAGCTAACATACTCTTAAAAACTGACCGATTATACTCAAGATAAAGTTGTATTTATCCTATTATGCTATTAAAAATGCACCAGAAAAGCTTCCATGCAGCCGTAGTTAGAATACTCTATTTATTTTATCCTCAATTAATATCTGAGTTCAAAACTTCTTTAATTCTAATAAACAATTAATTTAACGTAGAGCACACTTTAGCATAGGTCATGATATCAATCCTAACATGGATCTTACTAGGACATTTGGAACGCCGATCGGTTGTGTTACCCAAAAATGCTATATAACATATCGTGAGACCCTCATAAAGAAAGCTGTGAACACGAGTTTGCTGAGACGGCTAATGTCAGTCTCTTCTATGTCTTCTAGTTCGCCGGAGTGAAAGACCGCTTCAATCTCAGTCTAGTAACAGTACTTGGACAATGGAAGAGAAATTGCCTGGATCATTCCACCTCACACTCCTTCATACAACTTTCGTCAGTTAAGATATTTAGCCTTACCACAGTAATGTTCAGTAAGGACACTTATGATGGCGACACTTATAATTTAAAAGATCTCCCACATTCTACTCTAGGACAAAAGAGTTTTGCAGTCACACAGAAGAGAGTCTTCGACCACCGCCTGCTAAGAACATGCGAGCTCCATTATTCCATCGCTTAACGCAAGATGCCAGTGGTTATCCAACTCAGTCGATTTCCAACGTAAGCGGGACAAGAGAAAGATACAGTGGTTAGCTCATCAGCCTTGCAAACGAGTCTGATGGCGAAGTGGCTTTATACTATTTGTAATTCAGAAACTCTGCTAAGATAATAAATGCTCATCTTTTTGAAATAAGCTGCATTTCGTATCAATATTCGTTTATCTGACATGAAGCCATGCTTCGTATCAGTACTCTACCGCCACCTTAATAGCAGGCACTTCTGCCTGAAAAGCTCTGCAGTTGTCGCGTAGCTTTAAGCTGATGTTGAGGTTCAGTGACATCTCCCCATCCACATATTCCTCCACAGTATGGGAGTTGAGAAAAAGCCGCCGCAAGTAGTTTCTGCAATGCAGTGATCCAGATTTTCAGGAAAGCAATTGAAGGAGGAGAGCATTTTGGCCTGTCCTTGTTTGGACTGCCCAGCTTCCCTGAGCCATAGCGCGCACTTCGCAGCAATGTACCCGCCATATGCTACTAAATAAGCTTAGTTTTTTCAATATGCAGTTGATTTTATTAAGAGATTAGCATATACTCTTACGCCAATTACATGCTCCTCGCTATGTTTATTTTTTGTTTGGAGTTTTTATACCGTGAATCCTGAACCGAATTTTTTAAGTTTGCTATGATGTTTGTAACAGCTATAAGGAAACTTCGGAGACCCAATAAATTCTGTATCGAAATGGTCATCGTTACGAGCTGAGTCGATTTAGCTATGCCCATATCTGTCCCTGAAGCCCTACGTTTCACGTAAGAACTACGGGAAAATATACTCGTATATGTATGTACGAGTATATCTGTCCTTCCGTCTGTCGATATATACGGGAACTAGACCTTCAGTTTTCAAGCTATAGATCTAAAATTTTGTAAGTATAGTTTTCTCCCCAAAAGTTGCCCATTTGTGTGAACCGGCGATATCAGATCACTATAGGACATAGCTGTCATATAAACTGAACGACCAAATAACATTCCCTGTATAGAAAACTTTTTCATTTGACGAGATATCCTCACGAAATTTGTCATGGATTATTTTCTAAGGAAGCGAAATATTATACGAAGGAGTTCTTTCGATCGGACTTTTATGGCAATGAGCTGTCATACACACTAACGATCGCAGTCAAGTTCTTGGATGAATAAGTGAGATATCTTTACGAAATTTGGAAAGGTTAATAGTCGTTTCGATAAGGACTTTAAGGACTTTTTGGTATTTGTGAAGAGTATTATAGGTTTGGTGAAACCGAATCTCTCTAGGACGAGTTTTTCTGAATTGATGTTTGAAATTCTGTTAATTTCAAGTAAAAGTCAAAGCTTATTTGTTCCAAATTTTCATTTCTTTAGAATATATTGACTGATCCGGCCAGAATTATTTATTTATCCGTTTTAGTATGTATCACTGCAGCTCTTTGTCTTTGTTTTCGGATAAAAATCCATTCAGGTTTGGCTTTGATAGAAATATCTAGAGACGATTAGTTGTATACTGCTCTCTTGCTCTGCTCTTTGATAGGTTACACCATATTTTTTGCAACGAAATCACGGTAAATATAGTTTACTATTTCGACAAATCGATTTGAATATTTAAAATGGAATCGCAATAATTTCAATGGCAACAAAATATCACTGCTCTGCCTGGAAGTACTATAGAAATTCTAAATCTAATCCAAACACCTTTAAGAATATCCATGAAAGTATTTTAGAAAAAAATTTAAAATATTTTCCAAAGTTCCTAATATATTTGTAAAAATCATTAAATCAATTGCCAAATAACCAATTTCAACTTTAATTTAACACAGCATGTGGAGTTGGCATTTAACAGAAGTATTTCCTTTATAACTTTAACTCTACTTCCACTCTCTGTGTCTTATACTCTCTCTCTCTCACTCGGTTCGTGTACTTTTGCATAATATTGGCATGGCCTTCAATGTCAACGCCTTTCACAGTGCAGAATTTCCTTTTAAAATGCAAACTCATATCTGTCCTTTACCTGAACCAACACACACACTCACACAAGAGTTTTTGCAGCCAAGCACATACACACATATACACGTAGGTGTGTCTGCACACTCTCTGTGTGAGTTTTGTAAAATGTGACATTTTTGTTTGCTGGCGAGGCGTAACCGCAACCAGAACCACAAATGTCAGATTCAAATGATTTTGATTTGTACACAGATAAATACCGGAATTGGAAAATGTAATTCGAATGACAGTCGCAAAATGATTTACATGCTCACTGCCACACACACATACGCAGAGGATAGTTTTGTTATAACTAAGAATCTATGTGTATTGAATTTTAGAAAGTTCGCATATAAATGAGGTGGAAGGAAAGAGTTGGTTGCCACCTGTCTGTAGTATGCTCGCTTGGTATATACATTATAGAGTAAATCATTATTTGCTATTTGCACTCCAGTCTCTGAGGAAGTTTACGAAATTTATAAGCCAGAATGTAATATTATTTTATTAATTTTGTGCATTTCTAAGATACCATTTTATGCTGGTAAAATTTTTTTCTGTAAATAAGTTGAAGTTTAACGATTAAATATTCAAGCCAGTTATACTCTCCTTCAGAAAAATTAGTTAACATGTTTTCATAAAATGGAGAATGACGTTGAGCACAACTAGCAGCTCCGTCAAAATCAGGAGGAACCTCTCCGAGTCCTCTTACCAGGAGACCACGCACAAATATTCCTTCCATCTTGGGAGCTACCTGTTGATAACTATAAATTTAAAACAGCTAAGCATATATACAAACCAACTTAAATTCCTTTATCAAATTTGAAGTCAAACACAGAATACTTCTTGCGAACAGCCTATAACGCCTTATAAGTATCTCATTATTCTCACTCATATATGCCACAGGAACACCAGTGATGATTAACCGAGGTGAGAAAGCACTTGGAATATTCGAGATAACTGTCTGATGCAAGATATCTGAAGCCGTCTGCGTGAGCAATAATTAACGAAAAAGTTTGAACCACGAAGTGTATGAGCTCTGCTGCGACATCAATATTGAATCTAACGAATGCTCTAGTTAGGTCAGGTCGCATGAAAGATAATGCTTCAGCGAAAGACTCCTTCGATTCGTGATCTATGAGTAAAAAAAAGAAAAAAGGGCGCCTAAACATCTAATGAAATGACCTAATACATACCAACATATCTGTTAAGAATGTTCAACTGGCGTGGCCTCGCAAAGCATAGAATTATTACCAATATATAAGGTCCCGCCCCTTTAAGTAAGCCCGACAGTCACCAATGCTCTCTTGAACACCACATGAGCCATCAAATTAACTTATTATTTCGTAAAAAATGGTTCAAGATTCGGTGAGTTCAGTATGTATATACTAAACCGTTGCTTTAAATCAGGACTTTTCGGAGTAATGAGGGACCCACTTCGGAGCCTGCTTTAGAAATAATCAATTTTTTTTTTTGCTTAAATCACTTTAAAATAATCTAAGAATATATCTTCAAAGTTATAGATGGGAATTCAAAATATTTTCGAAGCTAGAAGGGAAATAGCGACCGAGCGTCTAGCAGATATATTAGCGCTTGGGTAGAAAGCGAAAACATTGACGCGCGATTTCTCAGTTATTCATTTTTACGATTTTCCCTAATTGGCGGGCAGGATAGAAAAAAAACTAAACGTGGTATAGATTTGGGGCAAAGTTTATAATCTTTGGCATTAAATTATCCTCCATTTAAACTAAAAAAAAACTAAAAAAAAGTCAAGTTTCAACTTACTTTTAAACAACATAAAGTACAATTTTTTTGGTTAAAAACCACTTTTTTAAAAAATTTTCAAAATGTTAAACTTTTTTTTTGGAATTTTCTTAGTTTAACTAGAAGATAAATTATTAAAAAATATGCATCTCTTTGAATTTTTTTTTTTGTTTCCGATAGAAATTGCGACCTGCATCCTGCCCGCCGTCCGACAAATGCACATGCGAGATGAATTAGGCAATTGCTTCCCAAAGGCAGACTATCAAAGGTTTCGTATCCAAATAATTTATAAATGATGTTTAAATATATAACTATAAACCCCAGAAATTTCGCTTTAATCAATTATTTCTTTCCCTCCCAAAAAATCCTCAAAAACCCGATTTTGTGAAGCCTCTAAAGCTGGCTCCTCCCTTAACTGTCATCTAATCATCAAGGCTTTCCACTTATTTGCTCTAACATAGACTAAAACTTTGGTGATGAAAATGCCTTTCCATCTAAAGACCATGTGTGAAACGAGACAATGCAGAGACATTCGTAAGAATACCCAAGTTGCTTGAGTGAGGTTTTACTCCGAGTAGTTTTCGAACTGGGGTTATAAAGACAATTCTTTGAAAAACTACTGGCTTACAAATTATTTGTAAAAAATTTAAAAGTGCGATTTTCAGTAAATATGTTATATTAAAACAATTCTGAAGGTGTTCAAGGTAAAATTTCCATGTCATTATCAACGACTATCAAACACAATTTCACGTCTGTCTGTATATTGGAGAAGTAGCCTTTCAGTATATAAGATATCGATCTGAAATTATGCACACGTTCTAGAACCACTTGCTTCGCTTCTTCAGATGCAATGCCAATTTAATAAAACGGGTTTATAATTTACAGCAGCAAATCGCAGAAATTGTAACTTAAACCGCCAGAGATATATATAGTATATGCAAGCACTCTTGTATAAATTGCTTTGTTATATCGTCGCGTGTGTTTTGGGTCTTGCAAACATATTCACACACAAATTGACCGGAAGACATAAATTTGTGGTTCCATTTGAATGCATAATTAATTGTGCATTTGATGCGCAACGCAAACACAAGAGCGGTGCCCACACGGCCGACAGTTGAAGTGGTCGGTGGAGCGGCGGCGGCCACTTAATTCCTGTCGTCTACTATATAAGACATTAACATGCACACACGCAAGCATCGGTCTGTCATGCAAGCTGGTAGCTGGTGAGTTGGAGAACCAATCAAAGAGGTAATAATTTCGAATCGTAGCGTGAGCAGAAGCCCCATTAACTGCCGAGTAAAGATGCGTATGCATATGCAAGCATCAGCTGTCTTCAACTCACCGAAACTAGTAGAATGACATTGCAATTAGAATCATATATATGTATGTGTGTACATAGTTATTTTCTAATATAATATAAGGTGCTCGACGCACAAGAGCATTGACATCCCTTTAGCATTATGTACTTTACTGGCGATCCGGATATCTGAACTCGCAACACAAATACTTGTTGTTGATTCATACGGTTTATGCTCGCAGCTGACACCTGCAATATTTGCGTTGCCGGTGTCTGCCACACGAGCTTGACCTCTTTTCAGATCACTCGTTTGCTTTCATTCAGTACAGTAGTTCAGTGTATTAGGAGTATAAACAAATGCCTCGAAATGCTTGTCTCTGCGTACAAAACTCAAGCGTGATAATTACTTCATCGTGTTTTATGAAAGAGAATCGTGAAGAAGATATTTAATATGGACATTTTAGGAATATGCTGGAACTTAAATACAAGATCAACATAGCAGAAGTTATTAAAAATCAGCGTCCATGCTGGCGGTGATGCTGCCCTCACTCTCTCTAACCTCATCTTTTCCACCGCCCTTCCACTTTACCATCGCACAAACTCTTCACTCGACGGACTTGAGATAAACATCGCAAAAAAAAAGCCCATGAGGGTCAATCTCTCCAGCAGAAGCCATTCAAATAGTGACAATCATAATATCAAGCTCGTTGAAAGCTTCTGCTACCTCAGCAACAGTATAACAACCGACGAGGGAGCAAAAGCGAATGCCAACTGTAAGACCAGCACGGCAAGAGGCGCGTTTGGACAGCTGCATACGATGTAGGCAAGCTTGTAAATTTCCACGAACACAAAACTCAGCGTAGTCTCCGTCGACACTGATGTATGGAAGCAAAACATGGCTGATAGCGAGCTCCATCACTCAAAGACTTCAAGCTTTCATCAAAACACGAATCATCTGCAGAACTTTCTGGTTCAATGCTAGTAATATGCCATCAAGTGCCATAGAGTTCAGTGAAAGAGGAATCAGCACTGAAGCAAAAAAAATGCAGAAAATTCCCCTGAATATGTCTTATTCTGAGGAAAACTTCAAAGATAGCATTTCCAGAATGTCGTTTGACTGAAAACCGCAAGGAAGCAGCAGTCGAGGTTAAGCAAAATTAATATCGAGAAGGTCGGTACAATGCGAACTTAATCACAGGTAACGAGTCGTGGATCTTTGAGTATAATCTCGAAACAAGGATGCAATCTTCCGACTGGCACACGCCAGGGTCTCCTCGCCCAAAAAAGGGAAGAATGACCAAGTCCAAAATGATGCTCATTGTCTTTTTTGACATCAAAGGCATCGTCCACCATGAATTTGTTCCTCTTGGACAAACCGTCAACGCCAAGTTTTACTTGGAAGTCTTCAAGAGACACAAACGAAGGCTCAATTGAGTCCGATAAGATATCGCAGCCGATGGGAAGTTGCACCACGACAACGCCCCGGCTCACACCGGCTTTCTTGTGAACCGCTACCTAACTAAGGCCGGCATCTCAACGCTTCTGGAGCCACTCTACAGCCCAGATTCGGCCCCCGGAACTTTTTTTGTTTCCTTCCCTGAAAAGGTCGATGAAAGGCAAGCATTTTGAAATGACAGAGAGGATCCAAGCAGCATGCACCTCGGCTCTCAAGGCTATTCCGGAGAATGACTTTTGAATCGTCTTCAATGCTTGGAAATCGCGCTGACAGCACTGCATCGACGCATAAGAAGTATATTTTGAAAGTTTTTAAAGAATTGTAACGATTGGTTCAATAAATTTTTTTAATTTAAGATTTAGTTCTATAACTTTCTGGACGAACCCTGTAACTTTCAGTCGAAAGAAGAGACTTAACTCTGAAAATATTCAAAGCCAATTTACCGACTGGACTGAGTGTGAAAAGTGTGAACTAGTTCTCTTGGGAAACAAGAAAAGCTAAAACATGCTTTCCAAAAAACTGTGGACTCCAGTTAAACCACTTAGACCATAACGCCAATTAGAGATACGAAGCAGACAAGCATTCTCACCTCAGTTTTAGATCCTCTAAATACCTTTTTCACTTAAATCACCACAAATGTGATGTTTATACTCACAACTGCGCTCCATATACACACGAAACTGCCTTCCTTCCTGCTACCGAAGTGGTATACAGCGAAAGGATCTTCTTCTTGTGGTGGGGTAATGCTTTTATATGCATCACATATCCGCAATTTTCATAATTTTTAATACTATAAGTGTGTATAACCAACTTATCCACCAGCAGACAATTCTAATAACGTCAACATGCGCCGCTCTGCTGCTCTGCCGCTCGCAGCACGAAGGAGTGTATGCGATGTTTTCGTTTCGTTGCTTCGGCGTTTTGCCGCCATTCTGCACATCCTGTTTCATGTAACTTCCGACGCGTCTAGTTAACAATTTGATTTACGACTATCCGACACAAAGTGAATATGCTGGTGTCTGTATGTACAGCTACATATATCCTTGTATATGTATTTGTATATATGTCAGAATCAAAGCGTTTTAATGGCGCTTAACGCCAACTAGTTATCTAAAGTGAATCGCTGAGCGTGATGTAAGTAATTACAATAACAACAACGACGCACAACTGCTCAGCTATAATCAACGGCAATGCAATAATATTAAAAAGCTTTTGCGGCACGTTGGGGGCGCTCACATCCTTGCTTCACCCGAATATGAGACTATGAGGCAGCGCGTTGATAACTTGGTCATGCATGAATGTCTATTTTTGTTCCAACACACGCTGCAATGTTCTGCTCCAACAGTTATGTATGCTTGTATGTATGTGCGTAAATTGCTTATGTATATGTTAAAGCATTTGCGTTGCTTAGAATAGAGCCTTGCATTTTGGTTATCGGTCGGAGAAACTTTTCCAACAAAACAATGTTTGTTAAATTGAAGATAATTTATGTACTTCCAGTTGGCCGATTTGCATTGAGTTCTTGATATAAATTGGCATTGCTTATATGCTAAGTTTTGTACATCTATTATAGTTATACACATATAATAAATATTGAACCAACTGCAATTATATGAGCCCTGGTAAAAATAAATCCATTATTATACACTGAAAAGGGTACTTAGAAGAATACGTCAGAGATCTTAGAAAATATAAATAAATGATCAGCTTGACAAGCTGAGTCAATTTAGCCATATCCGTCTGTCTGTCCGTCTGTATATAGGCGAACTAGGTCTTCACTGTTTGAGATATCCATCCGAAATTTTGCTCAAGTCTTTTCTTCCCTGAGGAGCCGCTCATTTGTCAGAATCGCCAACATCGGAAAATTCTAGCATACAGCTGTCATACGAACTGAACGATCGGAAAAAAGTACTTGTCGGGATTTTTAAAAATATATACATATATATATAAATACTATATACATATATTGGTAGTCGAAAAAGTATTATCGCATTTTGTTAATAGATGTCGTTACAGTCGTATATCACCTGTACTACCAATCACATTTTTTTTTTTTGTTGAAAAGGTGCGAGTTTAAGCTTCATTTAATTAAAAAAATAAATAAATTCGGAGAAGTTGAAAAAAAGTTACAGCTGTTCAAAAATGAGTGAAAATAATGAAGAATTTCGCTATATTTTGAAATTTTTTAATAAAAAAGGCAATATACCACACAAGCCACCAATGAAATTTGTGACATTTACTGAGACGATGCTGTATCAGTCCGTGTAACGTAATAATGGTCCGCTTGCTTCCATTCGAAATTTTCGATTTACACTGATGACAGGTTTAAACTGGTGGAATAATGTCTCTAGCCGAAAAATGACAAACCAAAATGGTACATATTTGTTTATTTATTTATTAGTATAAATATAAAAAAATAAGTTGAAGTTTGATTAAAAATACGAAAAGACTTTTTCGACTACCCAATAGATGTTATTTGGTAGACTGCCTGTTTCGTATATAAACTCGAACGGGTTAAGCTATATCGAGTCCGACCGTAATGCAAGCACTATTTCACTCTCCAAGCTAAACTTTTTAAAACAAGACATTTTGCCGTTTGGATCTTTATCTTTATTTTCATATAAACCGCAACAAATACGAATTAAATCCGAAGTAGAAAGAAAAGAGAAAATTATCGATGTGAAATCTCAGTCGAATCGGATTTTTGGTCAAGATAGTTTAACTAGCCTTTGGTTGGCAAGGAATTATCCAGTCGAGCTGCTACCTACAGCCGTCTGAAGGCTGCAATCGCCTAGTAGCGATCAGCTTTAACCTATAAGATAAGAATTGTAATCTGCAAGGGCAGCGCTTATTATACACAACGATGGTAACTACCCAGATTCTGCTGCAGTATGGTTCGGAGAGTTTTATATATTAATTCTATAGTCCAGACTATGTCTCAAGGACTACTAGCATGCAAAATGATTTTGCTGATAAAGATCGCCACGAATGAAGCTGTGAAAATCGACAATCTCTGCGACGCACACATTTCTATTAGAGTGTCATTATTAAATTACCTCCAAACGAAACATTAACGATAAGCATTATGGCCGAAATATTCACCATATGGGACATCAAAGCCTTTTTCGAACTTGACGATCGGCTTGCTATCTAATTTTGATACTTATATACCACTTAAAAGAAAATTTCTGATATTTAGTACTGAACTTAGATAATGATGTACAGAAACAGCGCGGTATTTCAGCATCCATCTCATACTTACTTTCATGTACCCCCTAAATATATCATCGTTACTTATGCCTAGCCAGTTCGCATGTGATGGAAGTAGGTTGTGAAATATCATTAGGCCAACTACCGTCCTGTTGTCCTTTCAAAATCATGTGAGTAATCCGTACGTGTTTTCCTCGGCGATCTCTCTCTGATCTATCTGTCAGCCTTTTCGGAAATTTTATTCAATATCATTATTCGTTCCTTCTAAATTATCAGTAATCATTCGGTGAACAGACGGATGGCACTTTTGACAATTTTATCGGCTATTTCAATTCCCGCAACTCTTTTGTGATCTTCAACGTAGTCGCTTTCCCAGCAGCTACTACATCTACTGACGCTCTTCTGCAAAGGATATTTTCTGATGTAATATGAAAATTATATTTCTGTTCTTTATCTCGTTCCCTGCATTATCGGCTCTCTCAGTGACTTTTCTGAACACACAGTCTTCCGCCTGAAAGATACTACAGTATTCCGAAAACTTGAAGGATTGCCTGAGACCTAGCGCCAAGCAGTGGATTATAGATCCCACTTTATTAACAATTTTTTACCCTCCTGCTCAGACTTGGTAATTTTCGCTGGAGCCCCATGTTTTCACACTATCAACCTATTTCAGGTGTAACTTGAAACCTTTCCCCCAAGTAAAGCATTTTTTCCACCATCGCCTCTCTAATTTAGCTATGACCGAAGGTTCTGTGGAGAATTCACCTAACCCCCGGTCATGTAGTTGCAGAGCTTATCGCTGCAATGCCGATTGGTGGTAGCTTGAGTAACCTTTCAAGTGCAGCCGTTGTAGTGGTTATAAATACTTCAGTGTTACAGAGATCAGTTAGTCACTCTATTCCCTCAAACGGTTTTCTGCCTCACCTTTTGACAATTGTTTTAGACCATTCAAATTGTGTAAGCGAATTTGCGTAGTCGGTTCAAATTATGCATCAAATATAGTGTATTCATATAGTGCACCATGTCGTGTGAGCAACATAGTATTTATAAAGCACGACATGCCGTATTTGATTCGGAGCATAAAAAAGATGCACCTTCATCTCTCTTGCTTACTGTATCATGTTCTTCGTGCTAAATTTATGCATGGCTTTGTGTTGATATCACAAAAAAATCGCCAGTTACTAATGAAATACTTTCAACCATCTATTTTGGTAACATTTGAGCTGAATATAGCAAAGATATACTATCTGAATAAATGAGTTTAAAATTTCATATCCAGTATTTGTCACTTATATACACACAGCTGGATTCAAAACGAAATTGTAGCCTTTTGCGTCTACGATTGACCTATAAATAGTCACAAATACTCTCCGCTATGATTTTCTACATCCTGTTCAAAGCTACATGCATATTAAAAGCATTAGCATGCATGTCCGCAGCAGACTTTTGTATCGGAGATAGAGATATTTAAATGCGCTACAAAATTACATTAGCATGCAAACCGAAATGCACACGAGTCGGGTATAATTGTATTGCATTAAACTGGGCTCGTATGTGCATGTGTGTGGTACACGCCCGGATTTTGTTAGCATTCAAACACTAATGTGCGACTAAGTGCTGTGCTATGCATATAAGTACTTATACTTATATATGTATGTTTTAGTTTATGAACATTAAGGTGTTCTTTATAGCCAAAGATTATTCTGTTTTTTGTTGCAAATGGAGCTTAAAGTTGTAGCTTTTGTCCTAAGAAAGAGGTATAACGTAAACAAACTGTATATTTTTAAATTAAACTCTGCCTAATACATTTTACTTTTTTTCAAAATTTGTATTCAATGTCTTGAGACTTTGCACTAAAATTTTGAACTCAAAAACATATCGATCTACTGCCTTGAAAAACTGATATTCGAATACAAAATTTTCCGCTCTACAAAAAAGGTTCGAATCATTTTTTTCGTACAAGCATTGCTTTAAAAGTTATAAGCAGTTTCATTTTTGCATCATATACAGTGTATTCATATGGTACACCATGTCGTATGAGCAACATGGTGTGTATAGGGCTCTTGTGTGAATATTCAGGTCATTTGAGTTATAACTTGAACGGCCTGTAACTATTTAAAATAATTAAAAAAAAATATGCTTCAAATGTAGATGATTCATAAGTATACCATGTCGTATGAGCAATATAATTTGTTAAGGCACTTGTGTCAATGCTCTAGTCATTTAATCTATAACTTTAACAGTGTATAACTTTTTAACAAATATTTTTAAAGAAAAAATTATTCAGAACTTTTTCATATAGCGTTAAATTAGATATTAGAATACCAAATATCCAAATTTTGATCTCAAAAGCGAATCAATCTACTGCTTTGAAAAATTTATATTCGAGAAAAGAGGTTTTAATAATTTTTTTCATACAAACATTGCTTTAAAAGTAATTAATTGTGTCTAAATTATGCATCAAATGTAGTATATTCATATAGTGCACCATGTCGTATGAGCAACATAGATATCATATGTATTCATGTCGTATGAGCAACATTTTATAAGGCACTTTTGTGAATGCTCGGTTCATTTAATCTAAAATTTTAATGGTGTATAACATTATAACGAATTATTTTACGAAAAAAATTATTAAAATTTTTTTGTAGAGCATTAAATTTGGTATTAAAATATCATAACATAAAATATAAAAAAGAGAAGAATTTTTGTTCTAAACAAAAAATAAAACGCTTGCTCAATCAACTTGAAATAACACACACCTTAATGTGTAAATATATGTAAAGATAAATGTGAGGCACAAATTCTGTCTTCAGGGTGCACTTACTTCATGTGCCCCGCTATCAGTTACAGTGCTTTACAAGGCAGTCCGATTAGAATTCGCATTTTTTCACAGTTCATGCTTCATGATCGAACAAATATGTTGAAAATATAATACAGATATTTGCTTTTATTCATACATCACATATAATATTTTAGTCAGTCACAATACTTGAACAACCAAAGCTTCATAATTCTGCGTTCATTCACTTCAAACATGGCACACTCGTATGCTCTACCCTCCAATACCAAAAATCGCAACAGCCGCTGCCAGCTACGTATGTATGTATATAGTAAGTAACTTATATCTGAATGCTAAGTTTGAATAATTTTACAAAGCATTTTAATGCATTTTAGAATTTTTGCTCTTTCGCTTGGCCAGTTCATTGAAATGGCGACTCTGCATGCTTTGGACAAGCATTGAAATGTATTTCAAGCTTTGGTTTGCGCTAAAAGCTAATGGGCGTTTGCCATAAACACGCACAATTATTGTTGCTGATCAATATCTTTATGTAAATGTGGAGTTTACGGCATGTCGTTTATATGAAGTCGTGTTCACGTGTGTTTTCATGCACTTTTCTTTGATTCGAGAGCGCTTTGAGCTTTTGCTTTTAGGTTTACTGTTCAATTTTTATTATTTTTGATTAAGTGAAATATAGATCTTTCGGGCAAAAGATCACGTAATGAGATTTAAACTTATAAATTATGGGTTTCCTCTGTCTTTACACAACCATTACTGTTTTAGTGCAAAGCTCGATATTTCACAAGAAATTTTCACCACCAAAACGTTTTGTTTATAATAAAACTGCTTTGTATGAGAGAACTAATTCTGAAAATTATTTATTGTGACAAAAAAGCACCCGGAAATTGTAATTTAAAATAGTCTTCCTTATTCTGGACGACCTTCGACCTCTCCAGCTGATGAAAACATTAAAAAAATTAAGACTTGAAAACCGTCAGGCAAGTGTTAGAGAGATGACAAGATGGCTCGACATCTCTCGCGGGTCCGTTTGAATGATTTTGGTGGACATTTTAGGCGTTTTTCCTCGACTCGTCGCTAAAAGCTCTTTTTGGACATGCTTGATCGTGCGGCTTCTGATCCCACATTCATGGAGAGTATTAAAACAGCCGATGAGACATGCGTTAATGGGTTGGACATGCAATAAAATCAATAACCATCGGAATGGAAATACGATACCAAAAAATCACGCCAAAGACTTTCAAAACTCAGGATGATGTTCATTTTTTTCATCGATATACGCGGTTTGGTGCATCATGAATTTATTCCGTAGGGACAAATGGTCCTGAGGGCTTGTGTGAAAACATCCATCGAAAACAGAGTTGTGAAAGAATAATTCATGGTTTTTACAACATCGCATCGAGCCTCGATTGTGACCAAATTTGAAGCCAACAACGCAAAGAATACATTAAACAGCCATCATATTCACCAGATTTTGTTCCGTGTGATTGATTCCCTAAACTGAAATTGCCGAAGTATACATTTTTCTATCAGCTTTATCTCCAATACTTTATAAATTGAATTCTAGCCTTTCTTTCATACCGTCGAATAAAGTAGAAATATACAAATGAGTGATTTAAGGCCCTAAACTGAGCGCAATAGTTTGAGCAAGACTATAGTATATACTCGTACCAGCTCAACCAGGCCACAACAATTATACATTAGCTGAGCATACAAAAAATCTCCGAACTAAGCTACTTGCTTACAAACATGAAATAAAGAACCTTCACTAAACATGCGGTTTGGAAAAACTTACAGTTTACTTTGTATACGCTTGTCACATATTCGCTGGTACGTGTGCGCCATAACAACCATAACAAGTGGGACATGGCATAAAGGATGGCAGTAAATGCCTTACTTTTTGTTGGCCAACCGGATTTTCAATATTAAAGTATGCTTAAGTGGAAACGTGAGCACGACATGCATGCCCAAACACCTAGACCTCGTCAAAGCAGGAAGTAGCAAGACCCTAAAAGCACTCGCCGGCCCAGTAGCTCAGCGCAAGCTAAACAGCCGCTTCAAAGCGCAGCACTCATACCATACGTATGAGGCACTCCACATGGCGGAATACGTGGATTTTAATAAGCGAAAGTGTATATTTTTGACACATGTGTGAGTGGTTTTGCTGCGCTTCAGGTTTTTGCAGCCGAGCGGATGGCGTATTTCAAAACACTTTTATTGGTGTATTTCCTCTGTGCACAGTTTATTAATATTATTTATTTTACTTACCACATAGTTTTTATGTTTTTTTTTATTTATTTTTTAATACAGTTGTTGATATGTATGTATACGCTATTCTATAAGTGTTCACTAATGTACGGTTGTGTATTTTAGTGTTCGCAATAATTGTTGCTTCGTAACTTTCTTTACATATTTTGGTCGCATGTTTTGGTATAATACTTTGTTTTCTTAGAAGTTTTCGGTATACTGGTGTGCCCAAGAAATAAGGTGATATTGTATTTATTTTGAAAATTCTTTATTTATTCTTCCAAATCAATTTCATCCCCTTCAAAGTAATCCCTTGCAAGTAATGCAATGCACTTATGCCAACGGATTTGCCAATCTTCGAAACACTGATTGTAGTCACTATCCGGGATGGCTTTCAGTTCCGTCTTCGCTGCGGCATGAATTTCCTCTATCGTATAAAAACGGTGTCCCTGGAGCAGTCTTTTGATCTTGGTGAACAGCCAGAAGTCGCACGGCACCAGATCAAGTGAATATGGTGGTTGCGGAACGATATGGGTTGTGTTTTTGGCGAAATTATCACGAATTACGAGGGCAGTATGGGTTGGTGCATTATCGTGGTGTAAAAACCAAGAATTGTCTTTCCACAATTCCGGCCTTTTTAGGCGGATAGCGTTACGCAAAGGACACATAACATTCAAATAATATTCCTTGTTGACTGTTTGACCGGTTAGAAGGAATTCATAATGCACAACACCACGATAGTCGAAGAAAACAGTCAACATGATCTTGATTTTGAGCGACTTTGGCGCTATTTTTTTGGTCTCGGCTCTCTTTTGGCACAATATTCGCTCGATTGATCGGTTGTTTCGGGGTCGTAAGCATAGATCCAAGTCTCATCGCCAGTTATAATGCACTTCATGACACCCTGGTAGTCGGAAAGCATCGTTTCACACACTTCAACGCGACGCCTTTTTTCCAAAAAATTCAATGTTTTCGGTACCAGTCGAGATTTGACGCGCTTGAGGCCCAAAACATCCTCCTAAATGGTATTGGCTGAGCCTTTCGATATGCCAACTTCATCAGCAAGGTCTCTAATTGTTAATCGACGATTTTTCAACACCAAATCTTTGGCTTGGAACTCACTATACCACTTGTAAACATTTGTTTTAGACATAGCCTCATCACCAAAGGCTTTCTGCACCATCCTCAACGTATCCGCAGCAGAAAATTGATTCCGTAAACAAAATTTAATGCAAATTCTTTGCTCAACAAATTTCGACTTCGCAAAAAACGAAAAACTCACTTTTAGTAGCTCACAAAACGACACGTATCTCAAACACCAATGAAAATTTTGACATGAAATTTGACATAAATATGACTGACAGTACTACCAACCTAAAAAAAAAATAATTCTCCAAATCCTTCGATGCGCGTAGTTTAAATTCAAATGTCACATTTTTGGGCACAGTAGTATTCTTTGCTAAACTCTCGTGACCTTCATTACGCTTGAAATAAGTTTTGTATAATGGAGTAAAGACTTACGAACATAGAATTATATTGTGACGTTCAAATCACTTCACTTCGCGGCTTTAGCATCACTCAACCACTGACCAGACACGGTGCCTGCTTTTCTTATATAGAGCTAGCTAGCAACCAATTACCGATGAGCAGATTTAGCGGTCGAAATTCTCAGCAATACAGTCGAAGGGAAAGAAGATTTTGAACAATTATTGGGATTCTTCTTATATCCGATTTCTCAGAGTCTACTAATAAGATTCTACCGGCTTTGGTACTTCTACAGAATGTTTTATTAGGCGTGAGAAAACAGTTATTCTATCTAATAATATATTCTATATCTATTGGATATTCCAGCAAGATTCTGTTAC
Organism: Bactrocera zonata; assembly: GCA_037783105.1. Taxonomy (NCBI): domain Eukaryota; kingdom Metazoa; phylum Arthropoda; class Insecta; order Diptera; family Tephritidae; genus Bactrocera; species Bactrocera zonata. Next base: position 60,432 of record JBAWJQ010002936.1, read on the forward strand.
CACACACAAGGCAGAAACCATCAAGCAGTGGCATGAAAGTAAGTTTCAAAGTAGCACACGACTGATTGCCTGGATGTACAGATTTGAATCCAGTGAACTAAAGTTTGTGAGCCGAATTGGTGCACATGGCCTCTTCTGCTTGCTTTAAAGCAAAAGGCAGCCCTTTTGTATAAAATTTTGAACCTAGACTTGTAACAGAACTTATGGCAGGACTAAGTACATAGCCTTATGAACACCTTGTAAAGAAGTGTTCGGTGAAATATACAATTCATTGGCAATTTTGGACTTCAGTAATCCATTTTCAATAAAATATTATATTTTAAAGGAGTCTTAGATGAAAAAATAGGATGTTCTAATATTTTCAATAATGTTGTGACTGATTTTTGAGTCTGAGAAAAAACCTTAAACAATTATAAAATTTAGTTATGAGAGAAAACATGGAGGCAACACTATGGCAATTAAAAGCAGTCCCGTCTCTCGCTCAAAATACAATTAAGTAAACAGAAAACATTAAATGTGCGAAAGCAACAACAACTACAAACACACATAAGAAATAAATTGAAATTATGTGAGTGTCTGTGCGAGTGAATAAATACGCGAGAAATAAATAATAAATCGCCAAGTGTAATTTAAATGCAACAGAAAACAACGACAAAAAAACCTGAACCTGAACAACACTTAATTATGCCGCCGCCAGCGCTGCTAAAGAGCCAGCGAGTACGTTGGCTCGAGTGGCATGCAGCATACCACTTGTTGCAAGTAACTGGTCGCTACGGCGCCATTGCCACACACAGACACCCACAATCAGCTGGCATGCTGCAGCAGCCGTTAGTTGCGGTCGTTTCGCTGCCGTAACTGACTAGAACTACTAATACATAAACACTAACAACAACAAATGCTGCTGTGTAGAAATTGCAACAAAATGAAGTAAGTGAAATTTCCGGTCTTTTGGTGAATGATGACGCTGGGTTCAACAGGGCAACGCCACCACCTAGGCGAAGGTGGCATTGGAGAGCGGCGGCACTGTTGCCACAGCTGCAGCTAACGAGCGCTTTCGCACATATGTATGTACATATGAATGTATGTATATGTATGTATGCATTTGTAAGTATGCATATGACAACAACAACAACAAGTATAAGGCAAAAGCAGTTGCAGGTACACACACAACACCATTTTATATATGCTACACATCAGTTGCGCCATGAAGACGTGTTGCTGCCGCTATATGCCCGACCCGAAGGCTGCCACAGCACCGAAGGCAGGCTGCAATACCAGCGTTGGCAATACTGCGCCATCGCCACCACCACCTGAAGATGCAACAGCGCGTTCAATGACGTTGTTTGCAGAAGATTTTAATTAAAATCGGATCCAACATTGAGCCGTAGAAATTTAATTGATGCAAAGCGGCAACTGCAACATATAACACATATGCTTGCAACACACACACATACATATATATATACAAGAGCAAACACTCAAGCATATGTACAGCGGCATTAACCATGCATGCGAGTGGGTGTGCGTGCGTGCGCTTGTGGCAAGTGAGGCAAGCTTTGGTTGGCAAGTGAAGTGAAGCAAGCAAAGTCGCATTAAACGAATCCTTGTCGCCTATATGGTTAAACTTAAAACCGCGTCAAGTGCCTCGGTTTTGTGGTAACTCACAACACACATACGCACTCACACACAGAAACATACGCTTCATGTGTCTACAACTGCTGCTTTGTCTACGAATATGGGCGCTTGGGAAGGTGCTCGTGTTGTTGGCGCATTTCGTAGGCGTCGCCGTGCTGCAGCAGCGTTTCGAGGCAATGCAAGTGCGCTGCTCTGCCGGCAGGTGTTGGCTGCGGTGAAGGTGCAAGCGTAAACATAAGTGTTTGTTGTTTAGTGCTTGGCAGCTTGTACACTTTCGAAAATCACAAAATGTAATAAATAAATGAACAACTTGACATTTTGCAAATTGTGTAACAAAGTACTTAATAACCAAGTATGCATGTGTATACGTGTGTGTTTTTATGTGTGTATGTGTTTGTTTGCCAACTTCGGTACATAAATGCAAATATTGGCACAGAGTTACAACACACTGCAACTGGAGCACTTTTACGCTCATAAACGAAACTCCTGGAGGGAAATACAATAGTTTCTAGTGTCTGACTAGTTCAGCACTAGTTCTTTACAGTACATAACAGTAAACAGTTGGCTTTCACGTTCGCTGTTTACTGTTGAATATTTACATAGAGCTTGCAAGGACATTGCATTAATTTCAATTTCGGACTTCCCGACTACTGTGTTCTTAGAAGGGACCTAGCTGAACAGCTGAACTTTTGAATTACCACTAGGCAGCTGGGTCGCCAGAAAGTTTTTCATTATTTGGTATATTACAGGCGAGCTCCCTTTCGACTGGAATTAGTAGTTAGAGCTGCTGAGAAGTCTTTGGCATCAGAGAGATTGGGTTTTCGCGTTTTGTAGCCACAACCACATTAGTAATGCCCGCCCTTGGGACAAATCGTAATGGAGCCAATCGCATCATTCCTTGACTCCGATGACCAGACAGCAATACCAGACGGGAGTCCACTGATCTTGTGCTGTGGTTGTAACAAAAGCAGTATTTTCTGATTACCGCAAAGCCGATCAACTGATCTGCAGATTATCACCGGACAGCTGGGTCTCGCGAAAGTTTGGGAGTCTTAAGAATATCATCTCGCGAGCTCCTTTTGGACCGAAATAAGTATATAAGGCTACTGTGAAGTTTCTGCTATCAAAAAGAGATTTGGTTTTTCGTAATGGGAGCTCCGAACGGGTTATCATCTTCCGAAATATTCGAAGCTTGAAAAATAACTTCAGTTTCGGCCTACCAGGTTTCTGCGACGATTTTTGAAGGGCGGTGACGAAACTGCAAATCTGATATTGCGAATTAGTACTGAACAGCTGAATACCGCGGGAGTCCGACGTTCTTTTTTACATATACATATGTATCAGATGAGCTCCTTTTGAACCGGATTAAGTAGATAGAGTTCCTGTGAACTCTTTGGGTTCAAAAAGTTGCGATTTTCACAAATCTGACCGAGTTTTATACGACCGTCCTTGTGTTAAGGATACATGTTTAAAAGAGTCAATCGATGGATTTGGCGGATCGTTTTTTTTTTTCTTATGATGGATGCGGTTTTGAGTTTAGCTTAGTCTTCGCAAATTTTTGGCAGTTCGAAAATAACTTCAGTTTCGGGGTACCAGGCTGCTGGGTTCATCTCTGACGGGAGGTCACTGCAAATCTGATCAGCTGATCTTGCGAATTATTACTGTATAGCTGGAGCCCAGGAGAGTTTGGTATTCTCTGGTACATTAATCGCCAGGTGAGGTGAGGTGAGGTGATTTTTTTGGATCGGAATAAGTAGATAGAGCTTCTGTAAACCCTTTGACATCTGAAAAGTGTGGGTTTCCTAAATATGAGCTCCAACCGAGTTTTAAACTTCTGTCCTTGTGATGAGGATACCTATTTAAAAGAAATCAATTGCCAGATTTGCCGGATTGTCGTTTAGTTTATGATGGATTCAAGACATTTTGTCGGCTTATTTGACTTTATCTCCGTCGCCGGAAATCTTCGGCATTTCAAAAATTACTTCAGTTCGAGCTACCAGACTACTGCTGCGATGTTTGTCAAGGAGGTCACTGAAATGCAAGAACAATCTTGCGGACTATCACTGGACAGTTAGGTTTCGAGAGTTCGGCGCTCCCTTGTATATCAATAAGAGAGTTTTTTTGGACCAGAATAAGTAGATGGAGCTTCTGTGAAATGTTTTCTAAGAGCTTAATCGGATTTCACCGTCCGACCTTGTGATGAGCATACAGATCATAACGGAGCCACGCGCTTATTTGCTTGTAGGAAAACAAGACAGAATCTGCTCCGACTTTGATAAAGTATTTGCGGTACATTGTCTGTATCTTAGGGTTCAGCTCCGACTTCGACAATTTACGGCATCGATAGAAGAAGTAAATATCCGTTGGACCAAACCTAGTTTATAGAAGCATCCAACCGGATCAAATTTCCTTGCAAAGACAGTCTGCCATGGAAAATGTGGGTGAGCAAGCAGACAACCAGTTGGTTAGTTATGTTTTTGTGAAATATTTATATATTAGGTGTACTTGTACTTTTGTTGTTCTGGTACATAAGGGCATGTTTTCAATGTGTTTGTGCTCTTTTGGTAACATTTTTGTTCACCTAAGTAATTCCATCCGCAAGATGTTGGTAAACAATTACAAAGCTTTTTTTCCAAGCAGAATATACTTTCTCTTTTCTCTAACAAGCTTGTATTTTAGTTCAAGAGCTCAGGTTGTACGACAACCGTTTGTGTCCCTGAGATTTTCCAAGAAACAAAACAACAATATTAAGGTCATTAATGCTTCCTGCTGGTTAATGGTTTGGAGAAAATAGCAGAAAATAGCAAAAGCTGCGCTCAAGCAATAACATTTAATCTGGACATACTTGTAACTATTGCCAAGAATTTGTGGCTTCCAATAGAGATTTTAAAACTGCTGCCAAAAATGCTTGCTGAGCCAACTATGCTATTAAGTACACATTGATTTCGTAAAAACTTCATTTCATTTTGGGAATTGCTTTTAGGAATAGTTGTAAATATACAACGTTTTCAAAAAAACCTTTAGTGAATTTTTTTTTGAACTCGAAATATTTTCAAATTTGAAGAAGTTTCGAATTTCGAAGTATTTTCGAATTTGAAGAAATTTTGAAACGAGGTGTATTCGCGAAATTTTAAAAAACTACTTTAAAAATGTTGACATAGTAAATATGTACATTGAAAGAAAGAAAAATTTGTATGCTATTTCGATTGTTGAATCGTTATAGCGCACATTTGCGGATAGTCCTCAAAGCAGCAGCGTTGAATTACAGCTTTAAATAGTTTTCGACAAAAATCAATATACATGCTTCTTTAATCTAAGAGTATAATCGTCATTACTTTTAAACATTCGAAAAAATGGAGTTGAGTATTTTTCGGAGTCTAAGGGGCTAGAAGATAAGAAGCTTTTTTGTATTCAAAGAAATTTCGAGATGAAATACATTTACGAATCCAAAACAAAGAACCCGTAAAACAACTTCGAACGCAAAAAATTTAAAACACAAAAAAACTCACATTCGAAAAATTTCGAAGTCGAAAAATTTTAAAGACGAAAACTTTCGAATTCGAAAAATTTCAAACACGAAAAGTTTCGAATTCGAAAAGTTGTGTTAAGTTTTTTAATTTTAATTTGGTTTGGTAATCATTATAGAGCTTACATACGTGTAGTCCTCAGTGAAGCAGTGATGGCTTTCATCTAATAATAAATTCCGACGAAAATCAATATCTTTTATCATAAAAGTAGAGACGCCATTATTTTCAAACCATTCTCCACTGAATCCTTTTTCACTAAAGCAGCAAAGCAAAAAGTCAAGTCCAAATTTATTGTGTCATACATATGTACACACACACACATATATGCATTATAAATAAATTCTTTGTGTCCTCAAACTAATCTGACATTTTCTCGATGGCTTGACAAATTCACATCAAAATCTGTTTTATTAAACTCGGCAGCCGCTAACAAAATGGCATTGACTCCATCTTAAAATGCATAAAAAATTTCTGCTTGTCTGCTTCCACACATGTATATTTATTAGGCTTACTCATACATACATATGTATGTATATACGATGGTCGACCCACAACTATATGAAATGCAAATTACCATATATCCACAGTATTCAATTGCATTCACATTAATAATACATTTATAAAAATGTCATTTTGCCAAACGTAATAAATTCATTTTCATTTTATTGAAATGCACTGAGGCGACGCAGATGAAAACAACAATAACTATAAATGCAATAAAGTAATGCAATAAACTCACATACCGGTGTATATACACAGACATACATATGTATATGCATAGTTTACCTACATACATACACCGTGGCAACACACACGTATATTACTTACTGTAAACATGCAAAGAAAGTAAATCTCTTTTGTGTATGAAAAAAAAACATTTGTGCTGTGGTAGCGGAAAAATGAAGGCACAGATAGCTTATACACTCATATAAATATGTGTATTATATATAGATGTGAATATGTACGACAACGGGTAAGCAAACCTTAAAAAAATTGAGGTATGAAATAGCTTTATTTGGCAGGAGGTATAAAATATCGGACAGTCTTCTCCTCTTATTCAGAGGCGCATGTTTTTAACCTGTTAATAAGGTGCAATATCTGGAGCATATCTTCGATAAAAAGCTTCGAAAGAGTCCAAATAGAGAAAGCGAAAAGAAGTCATCGGTTGTTTTATACTGCTGGGGGAGGTTCATGATCAAGCCAATTATGTTCGAACTCAGATTCTCTCTTCTTTCATTGCATTCCTGAAACTTGGATCAATGCCTCCCAGAGGCTAGTACTCCTGGTGGCTGTTCACGTACCGCCAAAAGGCGAAAAGCCGCTAAAAAAGTGGTGCGTTGAGCCTTTTCACGGATGGATCGCAGCTAGATGGGAAGTTTGGAGGAATAATCTTAAGTGAGGAACTCTACGTTAACCGTAGTTTCAGTCTTCTGGATTAGTGGAACGTCTTTCAGGCCGCTAGTAATCTAATGGTAGACTTACTGCTCGCAGAAATGAGCATTCAAAGGAGCGGCAAGACTGAGATTGAATCAACGCCTCTTCAAATTGCCGATTGTCTCAAAGCGCTTCATCCATTTTCGAGGGTCTTTATGACCAAATGTATAGAAGTTGTCAATGCCACTACGGATAAGATTCAAATCCTCCCAATGGGCTCCCTATGAGGATCGATCTTTTAATCTAAGCTAACCTTACAACCTGAATCGATTCAGGAGTCGCTCGAATAGTAAACACTTAACCGGATTTCCGGACAGCATATTTCGATGAGCTATGAAGCCCTCGTAAAATGTTCTTTCATTCGCGATCCGAGAAACCCGAAAGCATGACCCAATATTAAGTTTAGGACGGCATTTGCACCAAAACCACAGGATCATATTTGCTCAAGGAAAATTTAACTGTCAATGGAAATCATTATCAATACAAATACTTGGAAGAAACTCTGAAATGGATGGAAATGGGCAGAAAATAAAAATATAATGTAAAAAAATATTCTTCTACGTATGGCTCAAGCAGCTCACGACTTACGGTCTTACACGAAGTATCCTCTTGGTAGCCAAACAGCATCCGTTTGAAGGCGAGCTAAACTGAGAAGGCAAAACATTCCTCCCGGCTGGGCTTGAGACCCTCCACGTAAAAAGCACCACCATGTACCACCATGCACCACCATAAAAAAAGAAAAAAACAGCCTCGGATAAGATGAAGGGCGAACTACGGCTACGCCAATAAAGATGAAAAATAAACATCACTAAGCTGTCCAAAATGTTCATACAACATAAATGATATTTGTACCAAGGTATAAGAATCCGTTCTTGTATAAAAAAAAACTCAAATTCATAAAAACAATTGCTAATATATATATTTCTTACAGTGTATGCGCTAATTGCACGAAAGCTTGCGTCACTTACAAGACAAGCGATTACAATCGTTGCGAGTATCTTATTTTGCTGCAATTTGCTGTGAAGAATGTTGGATATTAAAATAAAGTTTACACAATCGATTTCAATGTGAGGAAGCTCACTACAACTACAACTGCAATGGAAATATTAATGCTGTGACTTGCCATTGACACTCACTTTTCATTTTGAATACGATATCGTTTATAGAAAAATAAATCTCGCTCAGCGTATATATGTATACACCAAAAGCGGTGGAAGTCACAAAAAAGTAAATGCCGGATTAATTACTCAAATTAAAAATTAATGAATATAAAATGAATAAAAATGCGAAATAAATAATAAATCAAATAGAATTGGTTGTTTGGTTTGGCGGGTTGAAAATGGAGGCAAAGGAACGCCAGGCCGCAAGCGACTGCACTGAAGGCATCATTAGGCACATTGTGTTCCTCAACGGCTGAACTCAGGCTGGGGCTGCGCGAACTATTGACGACTTGAGTTTCTAGATTAGCCGTCAATATTCAATGGGCACCCCTGATCAAGAGCGACAAGAGGGGAGTGTTCGATCTAAATTATCCTATGAATCCCTAGTGCCGAAATAAATAAATGCCGCCTCAGAATAAGCATCCACAACCTCTAAGGGACTGCCTGTCAAAGTAAGTTCTTGTATGGAGAAATTATTACACATTATTTCTTAGGGCAACGGTATAATTTTCGAAGAATATGTTTAGTTAGGATCACCAGAGCATATAGCCACCATATCAGCAGTTTGATGCAATAGTTGAAGTCGCCGCACCGAAAATTGCATTTAATTATAAGCGGAAGCTCTTAATTGACGCCACAAAGTTTATCAAGTTTTGAAGTAGCATTTTCCTTACTAAACAAACGACAAGTTGTGCAAATTAATTATTTACTTCCAAACAAAGCAAAAATAATACATCCTATAAGTAAAATAACTTTTCGAGCTTATGAATTTAGATACGCACAGACACACAGGCGCTATGCTCTGCTATGTTATGTTGTACAAGAAAAATCTATAGCTGTGAAAAATGTATCTCCTTCGGCATTAAAATTTTCTCTTGAATAAACACAACTTTGTGTGCAGCTGTGCGAGAATTGCACGCTTGTATAGTTTCTTTTGCTATGCGATGTTTGCACCTGCACTCCGTGAAAAGCCAAAGCAAATTTGATTGAAAATGGAAGAAAAGAATCTACAAAATTTGCATTTATCATATGCACATATATACACGTGTATCTGTATGTGTGTATGTGTATATGCTCGTAAGCATCAAGGAATAACAATGCAGAGCAGAAACTGAGAACTTTCATTCAAACAAGTGAGTACCCTATAGGAAATTTTTATATTAAAAATGTATTGATATAGAGTTGACTTTAAGCTGAGATATCTGCCATTGCTTTTATAAATATTGCGAACATATTTAGTTATTAACAATTTATATGTGGACACCCTTGAAAAATTAAAATCAACATTTATGAAGCTTTTTACCAAAAAGTAACATTTTAATTAAAATTTTCTGTTAATAAAGAAGAAGAGGGACAACCTGACTCATTTATACCAGATTATTTTTTTAAATGTAAAAAAAATATACCTTTCTGATAACATTTGTCTTAAATAGTTAAAAATATTTATAAAACTAGTATAAAAAATTCTAACTCAATGACACTTCGTCAAAAATTTCCTAGAGGGTGTACAAGTGTATTCTGTATGTCTGTACGAGTATCACAAATTAAACTTTAATCCGATGCAAAATCTATTGTATTAAATTGTGTCTTTTAAGGATTTGTACGCTATAAAATGTCTATGTATTTTATTATAATATTAAGCAATTATTTGAAGGCTTTTCTTAACCAACATTCTAAGTTTATGCTTTGTTCCGAAGCTCTCATAGCACATTCTTGTTTCATAAAGCATATTTTGACTTGAATTTCGCAACCTTTAGTATGACAATTTGAAATCTGTTTTAAATTTCATTTTTCGTTAAGCTTTTGGAAGTATAAATTTAAAAATTTTAAGTACGGACTCTGTTTGTAGACAGAATTTGTTGAAAAATATATTTCAGTAGTTTAAAGTAGTTAGTATTGCTGTTGTTGGTACGCGGTAAGTAGATAGGTAGCTGAAGTGGCTGTCTAGCGACGCACCCAGGCCTTTTGGAGACTCATTGTGATATACGTACCACTGGACTAAAATCTCCGCATTCGAATGCTTCTGTGCTTCTGATGAAGTTTTTCGGTACAAAAAAGAACTACAAATCCCTCCATTATACGTTTTCTTAACCACCCTGTGCTTCTAATGCAGTTCATCAGTACAAAAGGTTTAAATTATGCAACATCTTCAAGAAACCTTTAGCCACTAGTTGTGATTCTCTTCCTATACAAGGTTAAGCATTCGCATAGCAGATGTTATAATTACCTCTTCTTCTACCTCCAAGAGTCATTAGATGCCGTTCCCAATCTGCATATGTGCTCATTAAGCCTCCTCCTCCTGCTAGAGGTCGTATTTCAATTTCAATTTTAAAATCCGGTTTAAGTGGCCCATAAGTATTTCATTCATTCGTTTGACTGCTGCTGAGAAAATTTACCAGTCGTAGCTGAGAATGTAAACGAAGACCGTGGAGAGTCCATTCGGCGCCATCCGCAGCTACTCGGACTGATGTATGGAACGACATTGAAATATTGAATTGAAAGCATACGAAATAGTACAGCTTGGGCAAGAACTGAAGCCAGTCAATCTTCCCAAGCAACATCGCTTCGCTCTATGTGCTCTAAAAAAGTTCCAAGAAGATCCGAAGTTTTCGTTCAGCGATGAAGGCCATTTCTGGCTCAATGAGTCAGTAAACAAAGAAAATTGCCGCATTTGGAAGAAAAAACAACCCGCCATTTACTCCAAAAACCACGGTTTGGTATGGTTTGCGGGCCGGTGGAATCAGCGCTTCAAAATTCTTCAAAAATGATGCCGTAGAGAACGTAACGGTTATCAGACCACGATAACCGATTACTCGGAGCCTGAAACTGAACTCGTGATTGCGGCGATACGAGTAAATGGTTTCAACAAAACAAGACGGCGCCACTTTCCACACATCGTATGAGTCAATGGATTTGTTTAGAGAACACTTCGGTGAGCAGATAATTTCACGTTTTGGGCCAGTCGTTTAGCTACCAAGATCGTATGATATCACACCGTTAGACTTTTCCCTATGGTGACATCTAAAATCTAAGGTCTATACGGGCAATCCTGCTTCGATTGAGGTCTTGAAGCAAAATATCAGGCTAGTTATTCGCCAGTTACCAATTGAAGTGCTCGAAAAAGTCATCGTTATTTGGACTCAACGGAAGGACCATCTGAAACGGAGATACAGCCAACATTTGAAAGACTTAATCTTAAAAAATAAAAGCCTGAAATGTTTTGTAGAATTATAATAAACATTCTTCATTATATTTGCAGTTTCTCTGTTAAAAAAAAAACAGGGAACCTTGAAATCAATCATCTTTCCTATTTCATCTCTTCCGGAGTTTAATTGTAGGATGGTGCCCGATCTGGCTAGTTCAGCTACTTCACAGTTACCAAAGATATCACTATGTCCTTGAACCCATTGCAGGTTTATCGATAAACACCATACTACATCAATTTGGTTACATGTGTTAATGGTTATATATTTTGTCGCGAGCAAACTCCTTGTCAGAAAAAGAAGATTTTCTTAAATTGGTCTAATCTCTGCTTAGAGGACACAGCAGTAGTGTGAGAAACGGAAGGTGATCTTGTAATCTAATTTTGCTGGAAAAACGCCACTTACCACGCAATTATCTATTTGGTTTTGCTAGATACGAGTATCACTTGCAAGGAATTCAAAAAATTATAATTCACTATTTATTTTAAATTCACAGGTTTTAAATTTTTCCAAAAACATCTGCAACCGAAAGCGTTTGCACTGTTTTCCACACCCACCTCAACTTACAATACCCAAATATAAAAATTCTGCGCGGAAAAATCCAAAATACCATTAACTAGTGCTTTATCGCGTTAGAATCTATATGGAATACAATTATGTAAGTATTGAAAGCAATATAAAAAACTTAGCAACACAGATCAATTACTCATTGCGTCTACAGAAGACATTGAGTTCACTCCAGTCATCCCCTTCACTGGATTCGCTGCGCTGGCAGGTGCGCTTAATAAAACGTAATGTCTGCCACATTACTACAGCATTTTGTTAAGAGTAAGTAACAACAACAACCACAGCGAGAGTAATCATCATAATAATAACAATAACGGTGATAGCAACAACAAGCACGCTAATGCAATTAGCGCAAATATACACATGCGGCTGCATGTAATCAGGTTGTAAGCAAATAAACAAAATGTGTTGCAAATGTGTGTGGCACAATTAAACGCCTACGAGGCAACTACTTCTAAGCGAAGCGCCCTACTTGCATATATACAAATGAATGTACTCACGGTGCCACCAACGCGTTCGACACTGCGTATACGTAACTAAAATCTATTAACGGCTTTTATAGCCGCCATTTCCGCCATAACGGTCGCTAGATATAACCCTAAGGCATAATAATTGCCACTTTTGCTTTTAGCAATGCTCGCCGCCGAATTCTCGCTGATTGTTGCCGATTACTTCCTTTTTATTTTGCGCCTGTGTTCTTATTAGAAGACACTCTTACTGAGCTGGTTTGCCGCATAAATATTTTAGTTGTGTTTTTAGAGTGAAACGGCAGTAGTCTAGGAGCTGGCAATAATATTGCTAATTACTGAGACGGGCCAATAAAATTGTTGCGTTGAGTTGATATTATGATTTACGTGTATGTGAGTAAAAAGAAAAGTTCAATTAATGTCTCTAAAAACAAAAATCTATGAAAGGTGCCAAAATCAAATCAAGTTGAAACAACCTACTTGAGGCTAAGTTTAGCTGTAACATACTCTTGCAACTTCCCAAGATCAAAGCAAACGAAATACGTTCAGGTCATAAGATTTGTTCATTACATATATGGGGACTAGTTAGGACGAGACTTCACCCGATTTAATTGATAAAAGGCACGCTATTATGAAAACACGTTCTCTCAATTTTATCAAAATAACTCACATATTTACAGAAGTAAAGTCTTCTGGAAGTGCAACAACGGGTGATCTAAGTAGAGGTAGGTTTTTTTTTTTTTTTTTTTTTTTTTTTTTTTTTTTTTTTTTTGACAGATCCCAGGTGAGAATGTGATTAGCACGCCTCACTCAACTTAGGGTCAGAATAATTGGCCTACTGAGTGTACTATTCGTAACACCATCACCCACTTTGGAACAAAGTATTCATTATAGGCCACGTCCAGGACGCAGTGAAGAAAATATAACAGCCATATCTGCGAGTCCAAGAAGATCCGACATTTTGGAGCGAAATTTTGTTCAGTGAATTAATTATTCGAGCTGCAGAACTTAATCGAGCAGGTACAATCTTTTACAAGAGTGTACAGCTGCTGGCGTATGCCGATGATATTGATATCATCGGCCTCAACACTCGCGCCGTTAGTTCTGCTTTCTCCAGACTGAACAAGGAAGCAACTCAAATGGATCTGGCAGTGAACGAGGGCAAGACGAAATATCTCCTGTCATCAAACAAACAGTCGTCGCACTCGCGACTTGGCTCCCACGTCACTGTTGACAGTCATAACTTTGAAGTTGTAGATAATTTCGTCTATTTAAGAACCAGCATTAATTCCACCAACAATGTCAGCCTGGAAATCCAACGCAGGACTACTCTTGCCAACAAGTGCTACTTCGGACTGAGTAGGCAATTGAAAAGTAAAGTCCTCTCTCGGCGAACAAAAACCAAACTCTATAAGTCGCTCATTATTCCCGTCCTGCTATATGGTGCAGAGGCTTGGACGATGACAACAACCGATGAGTCGACGTTGCGAGTTTTCGAGAGAAAAGTTCTGCGAAAGATTTATGGTCCTTTGCGCGTTGGCCACGGCGAATATCGCATTCGATGGAACGATGAGCTGTACGAGATATACGACGACATTGACATAGTTCAGCGAATTAAAAGACAGCGACTACGCTGGCTAGGTCATGCTATCCGGATGGATGAAAACGCTCCAGCTCTGAAAGTACTCGACGCAGTACCCGCCGCGGGAAGCAGAGGAAGAGGAAGACTTCCACTCGTTGGAAGGACCAAGTGGAGAGGGACCTGGCTTCGCTTGGATTATCCAATTGGCGCCACGTAGCGAAGAGAAGAAACGACTGGCGCGCTGTTGTTGACTCGGCTATAATCGCGTAAGCGGTGCCTACGCCAGTAAAGAAGAAGAAGAAGATGAACCTCATTTCTGGCTCAATGGATATGTAGACAAGCAAAATTGCCACATTAATTTCATGTTTAGATTTTGTTCTGTGAGGATATGTAAAGTCTGAAGTCTATGCAGACAATCCCGTTTCTCTTCAGGCCTTAGAGTACAACACCACGCGTGTCATTCACAAGTTACCAATCGAAAATCTTGAAGGAGTCATCGAATGGACTATGGAGACGTAGACGCTGCCAACATTTGAAAAATATAATCCTCAAAAAATAAATGCCAAAGAATGTTCATTGGAATGACAATAACATTCCCCATTAAATTTGAAGCTTTTGTGCTTTTACTTTAAAAAAAAAGTGGGGAAGAAACGGGGGTGGCGCGGCCAAACCTATTTCTTTTTTTTTTTTAATTTTTAGCCCAAAAAGTCCCTTGCTACAACTAACTTGTGCCAAAATCAATTTAAATTAAGCCATACAAGCACTTGATTTCGATCATTCAGGTTAACTAGGCGTCCATCGTATATCTTAAAAAGCTCTCAACAGAAAGTTCGCTAGTTTGAACTTTAGTAAAAAGAAGAGCGAGCGATAATGGTAAGCCCAACCCAGACCATTTACACATGCATACCACTTGAAGTAGTTCAGGCGCCTACTAATTGCTGCCTGCCGTTTCACATAATCACAGCTGCAACGCCTCCTGCTCTGCGCGCAATAGTAATTAATGGATTTTACATTTCCTTTACATTAGGAATTCTACAGAAATTTAATTAAACTTATCAACAAGCTAATGAAATCCATTTCCGCATACACACACACACATGTGCGCACAGTTGAAAGTCAAAATTCCATTACTCCACTTGATTCCCGCACTCTCACCACCGCCACCGCCAGCACTGCTAACAGACAAATGTAAATTGTTAATAATTATAAACATTTGCGTCACAATTGTCACGCTACAATGGCATTAATTTGCGGAAAACAAAGGACGCGCATGCGCAGCCAGAGCGCGGCAAGAGCACGCACGCACGCAGCACCCAGAAACAGCATGTGGACAAGGCGCGGCGGTAGCGCGCGGTGCCGACATTGTTCGCACAAATTCAATAACTGTTATTTCCATATGAGCGTTGAAAAACACGCAAGCACAGATACGCCGACGCATGCATGTATATATGTGTGTGCCAACAATCGTAGCGAACACAGTTGCACAGGCAAGAGTTCGCTTTTAGTCAGACACACGCACAAACGCACACAAAACATGTATGGGAGCGTGTTCCTCGAACACAGTTATATTGAAAATGATTATAATGGAGGAACAAGGCGCCAACGCGTGCCACTGTGCCACTGCTGCGCATACAATTTGCCGTTAATTAATGCAATTACTCACACACATGTTAGGACTCGGCGAGCGGATAGCGCTATTGTACGGCCTTTGTGCTCGCCTCGCTTGTTTATATGGATAACTGTACAAGTGTTTTGTATGTGAATTCATGCATTTCGCTAGTGTTGTGCCGCTTGCGGTGGCGAACTCACAGTTGGTGGCTAAAATCAGTTCTCACTGGACTCTTGTGAACGATTTGCTGTGAGGCGATTGCTGGAAGACGTTGAAAGCAACGGTTCCCCTGCTAGTACTAGCGAGGTAGATGAGTTTCTTATTAGCCTTTGCGGATGGTGGTTCCGTCCTACGCTCCCTGAGATTCTGCGAATCTGAGTATCTATTCCTACCTCTCTTCACGACTTCATCATTTCCTCATTGTTAAATGTGTTCCCACTCAGAGCAGTTATCCGTCCAGAAAGTAGTAGTCCCTGATCGGATAAAAATCCAGATCCGTTCCGGTTACGTAGACCCGACGTGGACGTTAATTAATTCATAGGTTCAAGACGATTGTCGAAACACGCACTTACGAAACAGTGAGTTCAGAGCAGAGCAGTGTGAAGAGGGAGTCTCCTCAACCAACACCTACCACATCAACTAAATGATGACGCGACAGGAGCATACTCTGATTCCTGCCATTGTTTTAATGAATCTGAGGCAGTTGCGGCATTATCTCACTATCCATTTTTGCTGAGTGTGACCCCAACATACTCAAGTAAGCAAAATGTTGCGACCCAGCCGCATCCAGGTTTTAAACGAACTCCAAATGAAAAAAATGTATTTCCAATTATAGTAAAGTATGTGCACGAAAAAAACTGGTCACATAAATAGAAACCCGCACAGCTTAGAAATTTGTAACGGTAAAATCAAAATTAAAATTTACACGCAAAGTTTAATACATTATCTAAATAATTGCTTTATATTTTTTTCAAAAATGTGGTTAGTGTAAAATTTGTCAGCAATGAATATACACGTTCGCGAATCGGGTTTGCGCAAAAAGCTGGAAAATCCAGGCATGTCCCACAGCGACATCGCCAAAAAATTAAAACTTGCAAAATCTTCGGTATCTTTTGTTCTTAAGAGATACAGTGACTCCTTATCATTGAATAGAAAAGCCGGTAGTGGTAGAAAACAAGGATTGGAATCTCCACTTATAGCAAAAAAAGTGTTGACCTATTTGAAACGAAATCCCGGACTTTCAGTTCGAGATGTCGCCAAAAAAGTTCAAATGTCACCTTCATATGTTCAGAAAGTACGCAAACGAAATGGATTACGTTCCTTCAAAGTGAATGCAGCACCAAACCGCAATGATAAGCAACATTTTTTGGCAAAACGACGTGCTCGACAATTATATGACAAGTTCATGCCTAATTTTAACTGCGTTGTAATGGACGATGAATCCTATGTAAAAGCAGACTTTAAACAAATTCGAGGGCGACAATTTTACACAGCAAACAAAAGGGGGAATGTTTCTGATAAATTTAAAAATAAAAAGCTTGACAAGTTCCCAAAAAAATTTCTAGTATGGCAGGCGATTTGCCAGTGTGGTTTTAAAAGTGAACCTTTTATAGGCTATGGAACAATAAATCAAAAAATTTACGTCAATGAGTGCTTACAGAAACGTCTTTTGCCTTTAATTAAACTTCATAAGGATCCAGTACTCTTTTGGCCTGATCTTGCGACATGTCATTACGGAAAAACGGCTTAAAAGTGGTACCAAGACAATAGAGTGGTCGTTGTTCCTAAAGAGGTGAACCCTCCAAATTGCCCAGAGCTCAGGCCGATTGAAACTTATTGGGCCATTATTAAAGCGAAATTGTTAAAGACGCAGCATACAGTGAAAAATGAGAGGCAATTTAGAAATAAGTGGCGAAACGTCACTAAAGACTTCAATAAGGATTCTGTGCAAGCGCTTATGAAGGATGTCAAGTCTAAATTACGATTATTCGCTTATAAAAAAATATCCTGAATATTATATCTTGAATACGTATAAATCTACATATAAACTATAACTTGTATAAATATTTCTGAAATTAAATAATAAACATAAGTTTTATAACGTTATATGTTCGACCAATATTTTTCGTGCACATACTTTAGATCAACGCTAAGGTCCAGTCCAGAAGTCCGTGATGGTCGCAGGTTATTTAGCGTGACCCAGGATGCACCAACTTGAAGGTGACTTACTCTACATACTCACATTCGACTTAATTTTTTTTTTTCTTTCTTCGCAATTACCTCATGCGTCAGCTTCCATAGGGATTATTGAACTTTAGTTTCCACGTCATAACCATATAAACATGATATGTCACCAGTTTAGACCCTCTGGATCAAATCTCGCACAAACTTCGTGGCGTCCCGACTCATACAGGGTTTTTCCGGAAAGTAATAGGACTGATTTTATTCCGCCACGACTGTACTTCGGAACGTATGCGCACCGACTGGATTCTGTAGAGGACGTTCCTAGCTAACAAACAAGCGGCTGGTCAGTTATCTCTTCTGCAAGCCGAAAATGTAGGGTTCATTAGAGCAGAGGTATCCGATTAAATTCTTATTAAATTCTTTGCGAAACTTGGTAAATCTACGACAGAGCCGTTTGATTAGGTCAAGCAGGCTTACCGAGATATTGCCTTAGCAAGAAGTGGTGTGTTTCGGTGGCACCAGGGCTTTTGGAGGGCCGGGAAGAGGTCGCAGATAAAAACCGTATTAGGAGACCTGCTACTTCGACAAACACCGACAATGTGACTCTTTTAACATCAACGGAATTTGTTCCTCCTGAACAAACCGTCAATGCCAAGTTTTACGTGGAAGTCTTCAAGAGACTCAAACGAGCAGTCAATCGGGTCTGACAAGACGTCGCAGCCGATTGGAAGTTGCACCACGACAACGCTCCGGCTCACACCGCCTTTCTCATGAACTGCTAGGCCCGTATCCCAACAGTTTCTCAGCAGCTCTACATTTCAGTTGTGGCCGCCACGGATTTTTTTTATATCCTTGCCTGAAAAGGCCGATGAAAAGCATTTTGACGTGGTCGGGCATTCAACACGATCTTTATCCTTCACATCTTCCCCAACCTCTCAGAACATTTTGTTATACCGATAACAATATAACTTTTTTCTGAAGTACTTGAAGTTTTGACGAAAGAAAGCTTTTTTAACCCTTAAAACTCATTCATGCCAAGGAGTGTTTTAAACTTTTTTCATTGTTTGTATGTAAACTTCACTGTGATGCTTTCATTCCCAACCTCCTCTTCTGGAGGTCTAAGCCATTTGGTGTCTTCATTTATCAAACCACTTCCGAATGGTTGCTGCGCCTATCCGCAAACCGCAGTCTGAATTACACTCATAAGCCATACATATATATTTTTCACATTTTTTTGAGATTTGTGGATAAAAATATAACTCATATTTTGAGAGATACTCAAAAAATATTTTGGAATACAATTTCAAATTATGCAAAATAATAATTTCGCACTCAATTTTCCAAACATTATAAACACAATTCAAGGTTGGTAGCAGCTTCGCGCGAATTGATACTGATTGCAGCGCAGCATTTAAATCTGCACAGCTTTTAGATAAAAATATCTGAAGTACTCGTGAGAGCGCACAGGTCCGTAGCACACCGCAAGTGCAGTTCAGCGACGCATTGAACTTGTTTGACCTCATTAAAAAAGGGGGGAAAAAACAAAAAAGTGAAAAACTTCATTTTAATGGCGCCGCAACTGTCAAAGCGATACTCAGCAGCTTGCCAGCGATCGAAACTAACGACTTGGCGAAATTCTCAATGCAAATTTTTCCCAGCACTCGACAAACATTTACCTTCAACTTCAATCATACGAGCACATGCGAAGCGGCTACGTACGCAACCGTAGCAGCTGAAGCACACACGCTCCAAATACCCACAAAGCTTATCTCGCAGCGCAGGCAACGCGAATAAATAATTCATAACTCTGTGTGCAGCTGCGTTCCTTTGCCAATGCCGCACTTTGTGGTTATTGCTGTTTGTGCACTTCTTTTTGCCGTTTTGTGGAAGAGTGTGCGGACAAAATTGTGACTGTCCTTCAAACTTTCATTGCACTTCAACTTGGACTTCAAATAGCAAGCATCAAAGGCATCTTCCCTCTCACACACACACTGGGATATACACAGAAGCAGATATTAAAAGCCAAAGAAGCTGTGGATACACACCTTCATTTGTGTGTATTGTGTATGTGTGTTGAAAGCGATTACTTGCGAACGCAAACATGTCGATATCGACGCAAGGCTCATTGCAAACGTTATTGCCGGGCCCTCACACAGGTCGTTCGATGTCTACGCTTGCCACAATTGCAATAGCGCGCTTTACACATCAGCGCCTGCCACAGGTTAACCAAAGCAATGTGTGGTGTTGGCGTCGCTCAATCGTTACAGCGCATTGTGTGCAAGCCGCAGCTGGGGGAAGAAGCGGTGAATGCCGCATTTGAGTCTATTCAACATAGCTGGGCAATAGGGGAAATCAGGATAATGCGACCATAATCACAGAAACCGTAGCATAAGCCAAGGCGCCACCACAAAGCAAAACAACCAACTTATCAGCTCACAAACACACGCACACATACACACATGCATGTGCAATAAGCGCTGGCACACAGGCTCATTTAACACAAGTGCTTGCCAGAATGCAACGGAAATGTGTGGGAGCCGTGCGACGCCGTACTCCCGTTGATTCGTTGTGGCTATGCCAACAGCCGATGATAAATGGTTCGCTTTGACAGCGCACAGCAAATGGAAGATACGAAAAGTTAAAGTGTTCGTTGGGTGTGGAATGTCAATGTGATAAGAAGGCGCGCTGTAGGTGCAAGGCAGCCAAGGGTACTTAGTGGGTATGAACTAACCTGGAAGCTTTGGTGAATATTGTATATGTAAATACAAGTATGTATATATAAATATGTATACTTTAAGGAAACGTTAGTTGATGTTCACTTTTTGGTAAGAAAATGCACAGTTTTGTGAGAAAACATAATTATATGGAATAATGCAAATCAGTTATTTTGTTTGAAGGTTGCCTAAGGTTCAATTCAGACTTATGAAGCACACATTTTGTGACCAGCATTAAAGAAGCACTATAATTTCAGAGAACTAAGTGTAATACAGAGGGTAACTTGTACAAGGGTTACCGAATTTTTTAAGTCATGTCCAACGGATACGCTCAAGATACTACTGCATCGGCTGCCTTTAGATGGTTTCATGAGAAAAGTATCAGTAAGTTCTCCTCTAAGAATGTAGGTAATAAGCGGTTGTAGCAAGAAAGATTACGGACTAAACTCAGGTAAATTAGACTATATTCTTTTCTATATTTCAAGTAAAAATACCCTCTAGACGTAAATGGAGAAAAAATTTAGTAGGAAAGGAGGATACTACATCAATCTATATCGACGGACACAAAAGGAACTGCGAAGTAAAGGCGTTTGTATATTCAGATGAGCTCGAAATCTCTCCCTCTCTCTGTGTACTGAACTTAGCCAGAATTTCCTAGCGAAAGCAGACACAGAATATTCCAACATATCAGGCACCAAATCTTCAATTGCTATCCACACAGAGCATAGCGGATAATGGTAGTTTCATTAAGAGCACCAATTGACGATGAATGCAAGGATGACGCGAGACAGCAAAATTACAGAAGTCCAACAATAGAGCATCAAAATGGCACATTCACCGCTCGAATGAGCTTGAAGTGACAACATTTCATTCCAACCTATCTATGAGCATCATCTTTCAGTGATGGAACATTCCACTTTCTCACGGAAGCTCAAAGCTAAGAAGGAGGACAAGTAGTTGAGTTTTCTGTTGGGAGCCTCCACGAACTTTTACTTCAGACTACCAGACCACTGTAGTATTTTTAAGCGGTGGTGACTGCCATCAATGTTGTTCTCCTTCAGAGAGGTGAGCAGTTACTACAATAACCTATAACCGCTCGGCTAACTCTGAGCTCGCTGACTCTGTGCACAAAAAAGGTCAAGGAAAGAATTAACTTCAAGCTTCTTGTATAGAAACTCGGTCACAGCGGAATAGCCGGAAGCTACAAATTCGATAAGTTTTCTGGAGAGTACATCCTTACTCCAATTTTATCCGAAACAAAGCGAGTTGGTTGTCCTCTGTCCTCTTGCGTTCTTACGCTGGACCTGTGGACCTCAAGTGAGCTCGACAAGCGCTAATCAACAAGCGACTGCGCCTTCTGGCCCAGAGTCTCGAAAAGATCCTCCAAATAACTTACACTTAACGAAGTCAATCTAACCGTAATTGTAATTATTTTGACTTGGTTCACACGCGGTCCGACCAATATTTTGTCAGAGCTCTTTTTAAAGTAAGTAGTGTAGAACGGTGAGAATTAATATGTCAATTTCTTTTCTATTGCCCCGCTTTTGCCAGACTGAGTTTGAAATACCTCGAAAGACACTTACTGGGAAAATCTAGCGAAATGGACTGATATTGGCCGTCCTAATAAGTTAGTGGGAAGCTCAAAACGTTTCATCGATCTATGAAGTGAGGCACTTGAAGAAGTTGTTGGGTAACAGAAAGAACAAGTATCTATCTAAGTGAGATTCCTCGATTTTGGAAAAACCCTACGACCTAGCCTAACCTAATACGGAATACGATCCACTCTATGAGGAGGAAGTTCCATTTATATAAAGCCTTTGGGTCATTCTTGAGAATGAGAATTTAGGTTGAGAATTTAAGTTACGTAAGTGACGGCAGTAAGATCTTAGTTGCACATAACTGTGTATGTGAATGCAGAGATGAACTTTTGAAACACGAAGAACTCACAGGAGAGCACTCTTTGTCTCTATCGTATATAAAAATATGTATCTATGAGGCCAGAGGCGGATCTAATGGGAGGTTTTGGGTGTGAAATTGAACACTTGAATACAAATTCAGACAAATTTACGAAGTAGCATTAAAAATATGTTGGAATGAAACCACCCATCGCCCCCCACAAAGAAGTTGTGTATCCACCACTGTACGAGGCTATATTTTTTAGTTGTTTCAGCAAGATTTTCCACACAGTCTCATTACGCTTGGTTCTGCTAGTCTTCATGTCGCTTGCGCTCCCCAAAACATTTTCCGCCAATATTTATAATTCAAGTAGTTTTAGGGATTACATCAGCTGACATTGCAGCTGTCTAAGAAGATTGATGATTCGCTCGCACCAAACACGCTGGCTTCGTGCTGCGGTAACTTGAGAATACATGCATTTATGTATATAGGATACACAACCACTATGTAACGGTGTATATAGGAAAGAGACTGGTTGTGACTTTGACTAACTCCACGTGGCAGCAGTGCTTAGCGCTCGACACTTACTCGCCCGGCTCCTTAGCCGCTTGCACGACCACAGTGCAGCGGTTTTTGTTGTTTTTGTTCTTGTTTTCGTTGCTTTCTTCAACTGATTCATTCATTTTCTACGGTGTCGCTCAATATTCCGCACAGCGCGACAACTGATGCAGCACATTTTCTGCTGAAGCTGGTGTGTGTTGTTGGCGTTGTTGTTGTGTGCATGACAAGCACTGCAAGTTAACCTGCTGCCTGACATCGGTGTCAGTGTAGCTTAGTTGCAAGCTTTTCAAACTTTTCAACTGATTTCGTTACATGCTCGTTACATATATTGCGTACAGCACTCGGCGCTCCCCCCGCGGGCAGCAGCATATTGCTTACCATTGCCACTTGCCGCTTTGGCTACACTTCCGCTGACTTTGAGTGTTCACCTTTGGCCGCATGCCACATGCATCATCGATAAGCACATGTCGTTTGGCATGGCTCTGCCGTTGCCAGCAGCTCTCCGCTTGCCACTACGTCATGCACGCGCTACCGTTATTTCCGTAGCAATTCGGCTTTATAGACGTGTATCCCAGCCGCTGCAGCTTGTTCAGTGCTCACTTTGATTGTTTGCCACTTGCCACACTAGCGCATATAATGTATGGTACTATGTACCGTTAACTTTATGGTCACCACACAGCAGCACTAGCAAGCCAATAACAGGATATACCTGTGTTTGTATTGGTGGCTCTAGCTTTGCGTTGTGCTGTGCGAAATGGACTTATCTTACCAATTCAATCAATTCGCTACGTGGCTCAATACCGTTTGATAAAGTGATTAAATGCATGCCACACCCAATTTTCCCTATTATTGATAGCATGTGTTAGACTCCATAATAAATTGAAATATTTCAGTTCGTACAATCAACGCTGCCTCTAGCTCTGCTGTCACCAGTTAGTAGTTAGCAATTGTTCGCTCTAAAAATAGATAAAAAGACGACGGAGTTAGAAATCAAATTGTTGGGGTATGGAGTTAAAGCATTGTAGGGCAACGACTATTTAAGCTTATGCATTTAAGCTTATGCATTTAAGCTTATGAAAGAGCCTTTAAAGACGAGATGAATCTCATGAATGTTGCTTGTTGATCACACAATCCGGTTTTGGAATGTAGGTATTCCTTTAATCTCCCTCTCCCACTCTCTCTCTTTCACTCCAACTCTATCTTTCCTTCTCTCTCTTTCTCTCTCTCTTTTTACTGACCCTCTCATTCTCTCTCTCTCCCTCTCTTCTCATTTAAGCATAGAAAAGAGCCTTCAAAGACGAGATTTACGTGAAGCTCATTGATGTAGTTAACCTTACAGATTTGATCGCGCAATACTTTTTCAGAGAGCAGGTTTTCCCTAATCTTCATTTCTCTCTTTCACTTCATATCGATCTCTGTCTTTCCTTCTCCCTTATTTTTTTCTATTTCTCTGTCCCTCTCTTTCTCTCTCACTCTCTTTATTTTATTCTTTATCTCTCTGTCATTCTCTATCCCTCTTCTTCTCTCTTTCTCTCTCTTTCTATATTTTTTTCCTTATCTCTCCGTCTTTTGCTCTCCCTCTCTTTTTGAAGATTTAACTCCTTGACGTTAACATCGCCTCTTTGCTTCGCTTTGTTGTAGTCTTGTAACCAGGCGAAACTTGGCTTCATAGACCAAGCCATATTCGATTTCGTAAGGCTTAATTTCTCTAAGTAGGTTTGCTTATGGAGCTTCTTTCTTATAAAGGATATATCACAGCATCTTCAAGCGTCTATAGGAAAAAAGCTTTGCGACTTTATTTAAGCCATTTGTTTATTTATATATTTCTAATTTATTTAAAGTCAAGGATAGTATTTAAGAATGGAGTCAATTTTTCACCACAAACCCAGAGATATAATTAACCTAGGGTGACTTTCGCATAAAAAAGAGTCCAAATATATATAGCACTTCCAGTCAATGGATTCTTTCAAGGATCCTTTCATAGAGAAATTGAATGCAGGCGCTTGGTTATACCTAACCTTCAGAAGACAAGTGAATACATTTTCATCGAAGAACAGGAACGTAAAATATAACATTTAGGGCGATTTCCTCTAATTGTGTATCCATACTGAGGATAGGAGCAGATCTTTCTCGACAAACAAAAATAATTCTCTATAAGTCTCTTATCACTCACATCCTATGTATTATACGACACATGGACATGAAAGATGAGTACCGAAGAAGATGGTACCACGAACTGTGTGAGCTCTCCAACGAATTTGCTGGTTGTGTCCTGTTGTACGAATAAAAGGCGAAGCTCTAACTAAAAGCTCTTTCAATTTGAGACAAATGGGTGGACAACGGATGAAAGAGCACCCAGGCATTCAGTACATAAAGATTTGTCTGGGCTTGGGATAACTGGCGTGACTTCGCAAAAAATAGAAGCAAGTGGTGAATTTTTATTCTCTCGGCCAGGACTGACTCAAGGTTATAATGCCAAAGAAGAAGAAGAAGTAATGAGGATAGTACCGCGCATCCGAGGGTAAGCTGTATTGAAATAATTGGCGAAATGAAACCAAAACATGGAAAGACGCAATAGTCAGCTGACTAGTAAGTGACGGCGATATTTTGGGTTGCAAATGCAATAAATTTCATCAACTTTTTTGAAAATCTTGAAAAGAGAAAACAGCATTAAAAATTAATGTTTTATGACGCATAAAAACTCGCTTAAAACGTCACTTTTTGAATGAAAAAAGTGCAATATATCATCTTATAAATCCCCACTCCGCTTCTCACCACACATTTAATTCTGCAGTAAAGTCAAATATTATTCATAAATATAATAAACTTTGGTTTATCTGCCAACTAACAGGCACTAATGACAAATTCCGGAAATTGTCTACAAAACTTTGTTGTGGATATTTAAATCGAGCAATTGTAAAGCCAAACTAATACTCATAAGTACGAACAAAAGTTTTCAAAGCACTAAAACGAGACGAACAACAATAACCACAGCAACAAACACACACACAAACATCCAAACAGCATTCATATTTCGAAATTGTCAGGCTCAAAACTAACAAAGCGAAGAACAAATGAATAAATATAATAAATATTCCTCTTACTACCATAAATATATATGTATGTGTATGTATATTAGGGTGTGCGTTATTTTCCCAAGTTAATTTTCTTTCAAACGCGCGGTGAAGTTTCAATTTGTACCTTAAAAAATGATTCAATGTAGATAAGAGAATAACTTTACTTTTCCCTCTCAAAGCCGTTTTCAATTTCAAAAGTCGTGATGATCATGTTGCAATTCAATTCGATAATCGTGCCTCCTCGGACGCAAAGATATGCACCAGCGTTTTAAATGGTTGCGCAAAATGCCAAGCGTCTGCGTGCCTCTTACTTTCAACGATTACAAGGTTCCGAGTGTTATCGACAAGACTAAATTCAACAAGTCGATACACAGGTACGGTGTTGACAAATTGACACTAAAACATTTAAGCTCTAGGTACTCTGCTTAATCGAGGTCCTTAAGAGGGAAGAGTCATTCCGCTCATGACTCCTGGGAAACCCAGTCTTATCATCCGGTAGCTCTCCTTTCCCCAGCAGTGAAAACACTTGAAGACTTGTTACTTATGACATTCTCTGACCAATTCTGTCTTGGAAGCCATCCGTCTTCCGAAAATGCACAGCACGACTACAGCATCTAGCGTCATAAACTAAATATAGTTCGTGGCCTAAACCAAATATCTTCGTTGACTTGTTAAAAGAATTTGACACAGGCAATCATAGAGCTGAAAAGGTGGACTATGAACCATCTGGGAGGTCGACAAACATGCGTAATTTTCTAGGACAAAACTCTTAGATAAGAAGAATTAAACATGTGGTTCCTCATGGTGGTATCTACTTTTTAACTTCTATATTTCGACACGCTATTAGAGAACATCGAATAAAATATCGATCAATCCACAATCGCTAAAAAGATGGGCTATGAACTATATGTGTAGTCGGCAAGCAACAGGTGGTTCCTCAGGGCGATAGCCTCTCTACTGTTTGACTTCCTCAGCCACTTGAGAAAATCTCGGTCCTCACATACACAGATGATTGTGCGGTATTGAGAACGGGCAATGGAATCAAGACACTTACTGGGAAAATCTAGCAAAGTGGACTGATATTAATCGTCTTAATAAATTTGTGGGAAGCTCAAAACGTTTCATCGAGCTATGAGGTGAGGCACTTGAAGAAGTTTTTGGGTAACACAAAACACAAGTATCTATCTAAGTGAGATTCCTCGATTTTTGAAAAACCCTACGACCTAGCCTAACCTAATACGGAATACAATCCACTCTTATGAGGAGGAAGTTCCATTTATATAAAGCCTTTGCGTCTTTCTTGAGAATGAGAATTTAGGTTTTTGAATTTGAGTTGCGTAAATGACGGCAGTAAGATCTTAGTTGTACATAACTGTGTATGTGAATACAGAGATGAACTTTTGAAAAACGAAGAACTCACAGAAGGGCACTCTTTATCTCCACGGGCAATGGAATCAAGGACATGTGTTCGAAGCTATCAGCTATATCTCCAATCTTTATCGCTTAGGCTCTGCAAGGAGCTTGACACTCTTCCCATTATATTTACAGCAATCTTACACACTAGCTCGATGAACCAGTACAGGCTGTATCCTAACCGCCGTTCACAGAGGAACCATCAACAGCTTCACCGACCTTCGTCTCAATGAATTTTGTACTTGGAGCCACATCAACACCCAGCGCAGACGAAGAGTTCAATTTACCTGAGAACCAAGAGTAACTCTTGGGCAACTTCCTTCTAGACGCTATAGAATGTTGAACTCCTACTTATCCAGAGTCGAACCCGACATACCAAATATATGTTCAGCATGTAACGAGGATCCGCATGGCCCTACCAGCTCTTTTCATGCCAACCGGACCCCACTCATCCGACACTCTTCTACCCATGGTTCGACTTTTAGGAAACAGCACTTTTTTTTATACCTACCGTTGGCTGACCTCGGCGACAAGCAATCCGAACTTTACGGCCCAAGCGAGGACTATATAACCCCTACAAAATAACCGATCGACCCTCATGTATAAAACTTCAATATATTTGTACGTGTGTTTGTTTATGTGGCAAAGCAAATAAACGCGCAGATGTATTTGTGTCTAACATAGTTGCAATTTGTCGTCATTCTGCACTGCCAACTGCACAGCACTTCACCGCTACTTCTGCTGCTGCTGCTACTGCTACACAAACTAAACAAACCAAAATTTTCTTGGCAACAATTGCATAACAATCATTTTAACTTTTCCGCAAACTGTAAAAGGTTTTCATTATTATGGCAACAGAGCGTGTGGGATACCCTGAACAACTTATATTTTGTGAGTGTATATGTGTGTGTGAGTGGCATTGCATGAACTGATTCTATATGGCTTTATATACATGTTGGTGATGTGCGTGTGTTTGTGCAGTGGACAGTAGCTATGTGTGTGGTGATGTTCGAGCGAAATTGGCGGGAAGTAGAAATAATAATAATGAAAATGCTGCACATCCTTTTCCGCTAGAACGTCACCCCGTGAGCCCGAGCTCCCACTGCACCACACACTACTTACAGTTGACGGTCGCCTACAAGTGGCATTCGCAAGCATTGCCAACGATACATTCAACTCGCTTTAGTGTCAGCGTCAGCTTTTATGTAGCGCCAGTTGTGCTGGGATTGGACGAGAGGAGTACACCCTGAGGCCGTTAGCCCGAAACTCAAATCGCCGTGCTGAGTCAACATTGTAAATGCCAAACCCAAAACCCAAAAATAAAAAAAAATATTATGCTCAGATGCACACACAAATCGTATATTGTTATGTGTATATATTTTGTTGAACACATACATCTAAATTGGAAAACCTAAACTGATTGGCGTGTCTTTGTATCGTTTACAACTTGCAATCTGGCAATAGATTCTTCTAATTTTGTTTGACCTGATATACTATATATTTTGTAAATTTTCGTGTGGATTTTTGCACAAAACTGTACATCGGTAAACGCCACCTCTTAAAATTCTCACAGTTGACTTTTCAACTAATCTTTGACCTTGAGTACCTCTTTCCAGAAAAAAGACAACGATGGCATATGGTGAAGCTATCTTTGACAAAAGTAATGTTTATTAGTGGTACAAAATGTTCGCAGAAAGCCGAGAAGCTGTAAACGACGACGAACGAATGCCTGAGTACCTCAAGAAAAGACAAAAACTACATCATTACAGAAATTTCTGAGCAACCAAACATATGGATTAGCTCGCAGATTAGCTCGCAATTCGACTTTAACCAAAAATTTGGTACAAGTCGGGTAGTCGCAAAATTTGTGCCAAAATTGCTCTGGAGATGTTGGATTCAGTACGCGACGACTTAGATCTACTCCAAGGAGTTATAACTGTTGACCAATCATGGTTGGATGCTATCACGTGAAAACCAAAGTTTATTCATCCCAATGGACTCTGTCACATGACCCAAGACCGAAAACATCGCGCCTTAAGTCGTGGGTGAAGGTTTTGCTAACCGTTTCATCTCAAGTGTGCTAAACAGAGCACAATGCATGTATAATAGAAATACTTGGATCCGTGAAAACGTTTGGTTCTACTGCCAATAAAAGGACACCTGAAGAACATTCATTATATCGACCTCTTTACATGCTCGACACGATTTGTTAAGCGTTCGAAAGCATATTAAGAAAGCGCCAAGACTCTAACAAGCCGGCGAATTGTCATAGGCACTGAGAGAAGTCGTTGATATTGCGAAATATGACATAAGAGCAAGAGATAGGAAGGTAAGCTGGCTGAGCAGAAAACAGAAATCTTTCCCATAAAAACCAGGAATATTCTTCTTCTTTATTAGTGTAGACACCGTTTACGCGTTTATAGCCGAGTTTACAAAAGCGCGCCAGTCGGAGTAGAGGTCTTCCTCTTCTTCTGCTTCCTCCGGCAGATACTGCACTTGCCAAATACTACAGGCTCCAATACGGATCCAAGTGCTAGACATAAAATTTCATATTACGCCAATAAACGGAGTATATAGACTTTCTGCAATACGCGTAATAATTGTTTTCCAAATCATATCAAGCGACGCTGCTGAAGTATTTGCCAGTATGGTGCCCATTGAAATTCAAGGAGCATAACACGAGGTATTGGACCAGCGTTCAAAGCCTAATAAGGAAAGGTAGAGGAGATTAAATAGAGCACAAAAATATGTTAGGAACGGTAACAAGCATATTCAAAGGAAGGTGGATCCACAGTCCTTTACCAGATATGCATTCATGAAAATCCATAGATAATATGTGGACTTAGACTTCCACCTAACCCAAATACTAAGTGACCATCAATGCTTTAATGACCTCTGTCCGACCTGTTCAGAAGACTAGAAACACGTATTCTGTCATTGCGATCGGCTTTCACGCAGTGGTGATCCAAGTAGAGGTACTTTTTTCATTAGCCTTTTTTTGACCCAGCAGTCATTATTAAATAATGTTCGACAGAATAGTGAAGAAAATAAAGCAACGGTACCTGAGATTATACGCGAAGACAGTGAGACTCTCTTTGGCGCCGTTCGTAGCAACTCGGACTGACCTATAGCCAGCCTAAAGCCAGTACTATTTTAAAGACAGGTAATTATAGCGATAATCTCTAGGCGTACGTGGCAAAGTACCCTCTTCTCAGAGTGAAGGTTGGTTGGTTGACAAATTTTTCTGTAAATAGTTCTCGCATAGCTTCAGGCTACTGGATCATTACAGCTTTTTCCAAGCAGAAGTAAGTGCAGGTCTCTTTGAGGAGAGAACATTCACACTAACAGCAGAAGAGCAATTCTAGCATTAAGCGAACAAAGTTAGTTAAGATACACTATCGATAGATTGAGTCTGTTTCTGGACTTAACAGACTCGTTTGGATGACTGGCTATAACGGACTCACCTTCAAAATACCTCCAAAATCCTAAAATTTTTTATAACTTTTTCGCAAATGAGTTAATTGATCAATTAACCGGGCGTTGGTCGATTAAAGCCCTAATTAAAATCAATTTACTATACAAAATAAAAATCATAATTTACTACATTCAATCTTAAACGCATTCAAATTGAGTTAAAGCTAGAATGCAATTTTGCGGATTGTTGCCTGAACTGTAATTTTGGATGTGTTTAACTCTGTGGGTTGTTGTCCAGGCTGCAAATTTGGTTGTGTGCGTTGATAAAATATCAATCAGCCGATGAATTTCAATCAAATCAAAATACAAAATGAAGAACACGAGCAAGTGTAAAAGTTGATCGTAAAAAGGGTCAATCGTAAATCGAGTAGTCGGCTATGCGAAATTCCAAAGCTGATTCTTTAATTATGAACTTAATCCACAAAATTAATTTGGCTATGCGAAAAGGCTATTGAAAACTCACAATTTAGCAAATACTTGTTCTTTCACAGCAACTCTTGCAAGATCAAATAAGCTGTTTTGTCAGTTCGTAATATTTTCATATAAAATTATATCAAAAGTTAATAAAGATTTAAACATGCATGCCAAATTCTGACTTTCGGGTGTACGGGTGAGCAAAAACACGACCGGGTACCAAACACAATTGTGTTAGATTCACCTGACAAGTGCGACAGAGGACCACTCGCGCGTTCGTTCAACCGTCTGTTGCCATACTTTTCGAAGCAAATGCATACAACAGCTGTGTTTCACCTACACACACGCGCACATACCACATTACACATGTGCATATTGATGTGGTTTTTGCAAGTGTCTGTGCGAACAGTGCCCAATTGACATGGTGACCCCAAAATTTAGCGCACAACAACTGCTTTAAACAAGTTCGACAACTAAAACTAAATATCATTGGTTAGAATAACGTGAGCAACGGCAACAGCAAGAACAAAACTGACGCCAGCACTCACACGCGCAACAACAACAGCAGATATGTTAACAGCAGCGGTATATATGTATGTATATCTATAATATTTATATATTTGTGTTCTCCACGAAAGGTGTGCAAATTATGCCACGAAAACAAGCAAACAACAACAACAAATAACACGAAAAACCGCAACAACACTAATATTTGCAGGCAGGATGGGTTGCGATGGAGCCAAGTATAGTAGAGCTTGGCATGTGTAGGCGGAGAGGTGACATAGAAATTTGTGTTTGGTGAATATGTTGATAGTTTGGCTGTAATATTGTTGGTATACAGTTGTGTATTGGTCTACAGTTGTTGTTAGCCGGCAGCCACTGCTTGTAGGCTGTTGTTACGGGTGCTCTTGTATTGTTGCGGTTCACTGCAAAGGCTCCCTTGCCTAACAAGCTTGGCTGGCTGGTTGGCTGGTGCTGTTGGTGTTGCGTAGGACAACTGTGCACCTGTGTGTCCGCTCGTTGGCCTTCAGTACCGTGCTGCTGTCGCTGCTGCTACCAATGGTGTTGTTGTTTTCATTGACTTGCTGTTTGCAACCAACATTTGAAGCATGTTAAGCAAATTAAAGTGCGGTTATGTGGCGTTGATGGGTTGCTGACGTTGTCTGACACATTGTTTTGTCACCCGCACACTAGCGGAGAAGGAAGTGTGTAGTAGAAGGTACCAGCTTCTGAAGTTTATTCTCATCTTGCCATATAATTATATTAAAATTATGTTGGCTTGGCATGACCTTAAGAGCTTTGGGGCAGAAGCACAACTTAATTTGGTAATTTAAGATTGGAATATTCAATTATTCTCCGAGTTGGTCATTACAAGTAAATTTAGTGACAAGATAGATTTGGAAAAAATAAAAAGTCTCGTTTGGGAAAGCGTGCACATTTTCTACAAGAGAAAACTTATGATGCGTCGAAAACAACCCTCCAAGATACAAAAATTATTTGAAGGTTAGGAACCGCTTAACCTCAGGAGACAAACCTTATCTCAGCAACTACCCGATCAATTTCTCGCGTTTCTATATGAAACTAAACGAGACCAACATTCAATCTCATTTACTGCAGATACTATCAGACCATTTAAACCACAACTTTTAACTACAGACGGTTCAAGTCCAACTATACCTCTTCAGGAACTTGATAATGATTATTAGTACTTCTTTGCTAATATGACCGAAGTCCTCTCTCTAACTTCACTGAACATTTAACTTAAGGTTACTTCAATCCCAACTTCCTTGATTAGACACATAACTTGACCTTGCGTAACCAATTCACCCTCCTTGAACACCATCCTCTCGTATCGCTTAGAGTGATCTCGTTTGACTAACTTGTTTCTATGCTTATTTGATTCCAATATTAACATTTTGTTAAGGAGTAAGGCGGGTTTGAAAATTTCAAAAAAACGATGTTTTTTGTTTACTTTATTAAACTCTACAATACCTCTAGAATATTGTCCTAAATTTTAAAGTTGACCTGAGTCATAATTTCGGAGATACAGCTTTGAGAACTTGTTCGCTCGGGACTAGCAGCGCTACGTGCCCCGTCCTTAAACGTGTTTTTCTCAAAACTGTGTTTTTGAAGCCGGTAGACACGATTTCTCGAAAAGTTATCGACCGATTTAGTTCGTATTGTGTACACGTTTTTAAAATAACATTATCTAGTTATTGAACGAAGGATTTTTTCTTGTTTCATTATAACTTGTTTTTTTTCACCAATAAATGGCGAAAATTTTACAAAAAAATTAAATATATTTTTCAAAGTCTGAGAAGAAAAGGAAAATTTTAATATTTTTTTATTTGCAATGTACGAAAACGAGACTTAAATATTTATTAACGGAATATGCTTAGTTTTTTAATTTAATATGAACCACTAATAAGTTATGCTGAGCACGGCGAGAGCACTTTTTTGTGAGACAACCAAGGAAATGAAGTCTCAACGGCTGAATTTTCAACAATTCAATTTTTTGTATCAAAATTTCAGGAGATATTGTTCAAATTTGTGCCTTTGATATAAAATATATTTTCAAATACCATTTTTTTGTACCTCTGAAACCCACCTAATCTCTTAATTTCATTTCAACAAACTAATCGGTTTACTATTACTGCGGTGATAGACCATGGAAAGGCTTAGATGCTCACTGCGCTGTGCATAAAGAGAGGTTGAAAAAACACTCCGATTGCGGCTCTTTGTTCTGTGCTAAACCTGCCATCTGTTGACATCTTCGCTGAAAACTGAGCAGCCAACTGAACCTTTTGGCTTAGCTCGGTGGATAATGGCGGTCTCATAAGCACCAACTACATGATTCCATTTTTTTAACTGGAACAGAAGGTTTAGAGTAAACACAAAAAAGATGGTTGGCATATAGGTATGTAAGCTGTGCGCAATACATTAAATGTTTGATGGGATTGCTCGGAAATGGAGAACAGAGTTGGTATATCCCCGCATTGTTCAGAGTTAGGCTCTACTGCAGTATTTTCGAAGCTTTCGGTGTTGTAAAAACCGCGGAGCTAGCCTCTAATACTACATAAACTCCAGGAAACTACAGAGTCAAAAACTACATAGACAGCCAATCAACAATCAGGGCAGGAGCCTTGCATAGCATATAAGCCAGAATTGTCTTAAAAAACAAGACAATAATGAACTGAATCCCCAGGAACTTGCGACTTCACTTTTACTGAGTGCCAGGTACCAAAGGAGTAGAAGTGTGAGATAGTGGACGAGACGGCTGCGAGTGGTATGCGTCTGTCATCCGCTAATATGGCCATCATTGGTAAATTCTTTGTCTTTACGACGATCTAGATAAGAGCATGGCAAGTATAGTTAAAATTTGATGGTATGATTTATCGGGATGCAAAAGTATTTTTAAAAGATACTGAAGCAAAATGATTGGAGTACTCAGTGGCTGAAATCTGTTGGTGACACATGCCTGCAGAAGTGTGCCGACAACTGTAGAAAATGTAACTTCAAACATTTGGGAATCCCACGGTATGAGACGCTGAAATATGAGCAGTGAAGTCACAGAACCTGAATGGTGACTACTACTACGTAAGACCAAGCCATCTGGCAACGCGTAAGACCAAACCTTGTCTATGCATGGCTTACTAGCCTTTCAGGCTAACACAATTAAACCTAAACTAACCTGTTTCGATTCCATGTGATTAAAAGGAATAAGTATTCAATAAAGTATGTATGGCCAATTAATAAATTAAAAATAAATGAGTTCTGAAACTTATAAAAGTCCACAGCACTTCCCTTAAATGGATTTTAGTAAATCAAAAAGTAGTCATATGTAACAAGTATGATATCAGTTAGCTGTAGTCCGCTAAA
The DNA here is from genome assembly GCA_037783105.1 of Bactrocera zonata. NCBI lineage: Eukaryota > Metazoa > Arthropoda > Insecta > Diptera > Tephritidae > Bactrocera > Bactrocera zonata. The sequence continues at coordinate 95,228 of JBAWJQ010002936.1, forward strand.
TAACAAAAATGGTCAATTTAAATTGTTTCGATAATAGGGATTTTAACAGAACTTGTTCTATACTAGCGCAGACACCACTTACGCGGTTATAGCCGAGTTAACAACAGCGCGCCAGTCGTTTCTTGTTTTCACAATGTGGCGGCAATTGGAAATTCTAAGGGCAGCCGCGTTTTTTCTCCATCTGATCGATTGGAGTCGAGGTTTTCCATTTTCTTGCTTCCCCCGGCGAGTGCTGAGTCCAGTATTGCAGTGTTTTTATCCATACCGACGACATGATCTAGCCAACGTAGCCGTTGCCAATGCGCAAGGGACCATACATTTTCCTAACAATCTTTCTCTTGAAAGCTCGTAACGCGGACTCATCAAATGATATCATCGTCGATGTCTCTGTACCTTATAGCAGGATGGTTATGGTTAGTGATTTGCCTCTACTCGTCGAGAGAGGACTTTACTTCTCAATTGCCTACTCAATCCGAATAGCACCGATTGGCAAGAGTTATTCTGCGTAAGATTTCCTGGCTGACATTGTGGGTTTTGTTAATACTGGTTCCAAAATAGACGAAATTATTTACGAATATGAATTCGGGACTATCAACATTGACGTGGCTGCCTAGGCGCGCTTGTGATGACAGTTTCTCCATTCTGGAGAAAGCAGAACTAACGGCGCGGTTGTTAAGGCCAAAAATATCAATATAATCAGCGTACGCCAGCAGCTGTATACTCTTATAGAAGATTGTACTTTTTTGGTTTGGTTCTGCAGCTCAACTTATTTTCTCCAGAAGTAGATTGAACAAATCGCACAAAAGGGAGTCGATTTGTCAGAAACCTCATTCTCTTCCTCCCTCTTTTTGTGGATTAGGCAGAGTACACTTAAATTCCAATCCTTGGACATGCTCTCGTCCGACTATTTTCTAAAAAGAAGCGGATATATACTCCTTATCAGTTTTTCGCCGCCGTATTTGAATAGCTCGGTCGGCAATCCATTGGCCCAGCTAATCGTAGTAGAGTATATGAGAAAAAAAAACGTCAGCATATCGGCTGCATAAATATCTAAGCCAAGATTTCAAACAGATATTTTTACTAACTAAATACTCTCCTTCAACTTTAATGGCCCAGAAAGCATCTGTACTGCAAAATATAGTTAGCAATTATTGAAGCTTTAAGGTAATTTAATGATTTCTTCTTTAAGATCATATACTTTTCCTTTATTTAAAACGGTTTTGGAGTCTTATCGAAGCCAGATCAATATTAGTGATATATATGATAATAGATATATCTCATATCATCATTAACTATATATGGCTTACCATAACACAAGCTTTACACACATATACTAATGTGTAAGTATGTATTTGAAATTAATAAAAAATTTTCTTAATACCCGCATGGATTATTGCGACGCTTGAATTGGGTGTTGTGCCTTAGTCCCTTATCAGAAATTTACTACTTTTTTCTTTCACGGTCATAATCTTTCGATTTATGTCTGTAATGCACGAAAATTCCATTTGGCCAGCAAGCGATATACAATACACATACTAACACATACACATATACCAGTACACACACATATACCGGTAAATAGAAGTATAATTCTAAGCAGACGTAAGTCAGGTATGCCGATACATAAAAATGTATTGCCCCCCAGCACAAGACGCCAGGCGATTATGGCGATTATGTGGCTTTCTGGGCAGCCAGCAAACAACACACGCATATCTTCAGTGTTTGGCTTAAAGGAAGGATCAAAAAGGCAGATATAAACACGCTTTCATGTGTAGACCCAAATGCACTTAACGCAAATACGATTATGAAATATATTTCGGCCAACTAATACACGACGTGCGACGTAAAAGGCGTCGGTATGCGAAAGTCGAACAGCTGAACGTTGCAAAAACAAAGAAACAAAGCAATAATGGCAAAAAAATAAGAAAACAAACAACAAAAAACCACAAAAAAAAAACTCAGGTTTCTTTGAATATTGCCGCCATTAATACTTCAGTATCGGTGGTGTCACTAATACCCACACTCACACACATAAACATAAACACACACAGATATTCGTGAAATTGTCGAAGGCGAACCCAACCTTAAAGAGCAACGCTGCCCATATTGTGTTTATCGCCAAAAAGCCATTTTAATATAATATTATTAAATATAGCCAAGGGAAAAGAATGAAGGAAAAAATGTTATGCCATAACAATAGCCGTTGGTATTGTGTGCCTTTGTCATTTGTGGCTTTGTTGGTGGTTCTCTTAATAGTTGGTTAGCACGCGTAACCACGACTGCATGGCCACGAAACCGACCAAGGTCACTTTTACTTACACACCAAAGGATTGTCACTTGGCTCGAGGGCAATAAAGCGAGCGTGGAAGGTGTTGATGGGCCAAATCATTTATGGTTTCCTGCCATCGTAATGTTGCGCCGACACAGAGAACACTCAAATTCCAGCGCAAATCCGGCTTATATTTCGATAATGCTGCGACTGTTGAAAATGAACCCAGCTTTTCGCTAAACCCCAAAGTTACTTATGCACACATATTATAACACTTTTCTATTAAAATTTACGTGATCTCATATTGAGTGCCACAAAAATATTATATATATTATACTTGTACTTTATATATGTATAAACGAAATGAAAATTGTAACAGTAAAGCTAGTAGCAAAACCCAATCAATATTTTATAGTCTTATATACATATACTTGTATAACAAATAGGCTATCAAAATCACAATGCTTTAAAGAAAAACACATTTTCTTCGACGTTAATCTTGCGCTCCGTGATAGAACTCAGTCTTGGCGTTCATCGAAAAACAATTTTCAAATCCAATGTGAGACTTTCAAAGATCACATAAGAATGGAAGAGATAAATGGAACAAGAACAGCTGATCGAAAGGCAGACAGATCCAGCTCCCTGCTCTATGGGAACACATTACACAGCTGAGATAGCTAGTAATGCAGAAATCATAAGAAAAAAATAACCGTATCGATAGTTCAGCGGATATTTAGCAATAATCACACATCTCATTGCCTCAGACAATGTCCTCAGAAGTAGTGAGGCGGTAGATTTTGGGACTGCCTGAAGGCGGCCGCATATATACTGAGTTCCAGGTCGCAAAGGCATTCCAGAAAAAGAAATAGCTACCATTAGTCGGCCGGCAATAAATTAATCAATAACTGATAGACCTCATTACCAAGAGCTCCAAGATTTTTCAATACTAAATTTGTATGGGTGCCCGATCAAAGCGGAATCGTTGGAAACTGCTATGAACTTGCAAGGTTTCGTCCACTTTCGTCCGGTTAGAAACGTGTCAGTTGTCCAATATCCTCTTAGGTTCAAGCGCTACATCCACGGATATCCAGCAAGCTTGCCTGGTGCTGATCAACAACCAGAATTTTGCGACTGCGAGGTGAACTGTAAGAGGTCAGCCGAACTGCTTACACTTAGAAAAGCCCAACTCGCTGTAATTGTAAGTACTCAGGCTGGACAGTGTCCAATAGGTACACACGTGCTGCGACCAAATATTTTTTTGGATGGTCGCTGTCGAAGCGTTATGGAGGGGGGCGAGGTGAAATCATCCTGTTACTTTCTAATGTAATGACTAGCTTTGGTCACACTGAGATTGAAATATCTTGATAGAAATGCCTTTCTAGAACCAAACAAAGTGGCTGGGATCCATATTAACGCTTCCTTGATCTATTAGATGATGCATTCTAAGGAGATTTGGTAACACACATTGAAATTATATGTCCAAGTGGGATCCATAGTTTTTAGATCACACCTACGACCTAATCTAACTTATGGTAACCTAACATAATCGAACTGAATCAGTTAAGAAAATATCCAAGTCGCTAAAAATTAAACAAAATGAAATTTCCGAAAAAGCTGACAGACAGATCAGGGTGAGTTAGAATACTGGCCATGCAGGATCGCCAAGATCATGTGCAAGAGAGCGGAGGGAAAGCTCGCAAACTTTCTACTCAGACGGTCTCGAAAAGGCTACAGGACGGTTGTTGGTTTGTTACAGGTCACAACTTAATGACATCACTTGCAAACTGTGTGGGCATTATTAACGATGACAAATATATAAAGTGTAAAAAGATAGGCATGAGAGACGCTAGAACACATTCAGAAGCAGATTTTGTTCGATTTTATCTAGAGCTCAGCTAAGATATCTAAGAGCTTCAAAAATCCGGGACTGGATCAAGTATCAGCACTAGATTTCAAGCCTTACATCTAAGGACTTCAGAGTTTATGGAATCAGGCATCAGAATTCAATATCAAGCCTCAATTAGTGTTGGTATTGAAAACCTTTGGCGCCCTCCACGTCGAGAACTTCAGCCCGTATTAATAAGGAACCTCTATCTAGCAATAAAAATAATCTGTAGATTTATATATGCCGTTAAAGATCAGAGAACATAACTTAAAGCCAGGCACAAGTCCATACACTAAAAAATATATTTTTATTATTAAATAAAATGCAAAACAACTTTTTTGTCACACTCGGCGTTTCATCGACAGCAGTCATTACAAAAACTGTCTTCTCTTAAAAAAAAAATACACTTCCACGCTGATTGACTTTCTGTAAATATTTTCTGCAACTGTTTCACCAAAATATTTAATATTTAAATCTATCTAAAATTCATATGCACAACCGCAAGGGTTTTTCGACCAAATAACAAGGCAAAAGGAGCATCCGCACTACGTTTCCCCAATAAGCCAATCAATATCCACGTTTTACTCAAACGCGTGTTTATTGAATAAAAAAAAGCGGCGGCTGATAAAAAATGATGACCTCCATATGAAACCCAATAACTTACTGCTCTACTTTCGAATGCAAATATGAAGCAGCGAAAGTACCAACGAATTACTCTGCCTTCGGCGTTCACGGATGTGAGCTTGAATAATTGTGCGATTGTAATTCTACTTACATATGCAAGTTACGTCTGTAATCTGAGTATGTATGGGCGTAAATGTACGCAAACATATACATATATGTACGCAAATATATATATACTCGTATATGTTTCAAAATTGCAAGCATTATTTATAAACATGTGCACATGACAAAAGTACAGGGTGAACCAAATTACAATATTTTAATGAGAGGTTTAGTTTACTGCGTCGCAATATCTAAGTACATCTGGAGATTTTTTTCTACGCTCATATAGCGACCATCCCCGGGGGACGTGGCTTCACGGATGGACCTAAGCCCAGAGTGAAGGTTGGTTGGTTGTGTGAGTTTCTGTAAGCAGCACTCGTATAGCTTCAAGCTATCGGATCATTGCAGCGTTTTCCAAGTAGAAGATACTACCATTAAAGTAGCAGCACTTGAATTACTTCGAAGTGCAACCCCCTTTGAGAGACAGCGCCGACAGCAGAGAAGAAATACTAGCATTGAGCTCGCTCGCTATTACAAGTCACTTCGATAGATAGAGTCAATTCCCCTGCTCACATGCAGACTATCCTTTGCAAGACAGGTAAAGTGACCCCTTCACGGATGGGTCTAAGCTCACTAAGGTCAGAGGAATGCGTTGGTTCGGCAGAGCTTTCTGCAAGAAGCTCTCCGTCATGATTCAAGCTAACGAATTACTGTTGCAATTTTCAAGCTGAAACTGCTGCCATATAGGTTTGCTTCGAAGTACACCATTCACTCCAAGAGTAGAGGTGCAGTACTTGCGTTCAGCCCGCTCACTCTGGGTTCAAAGTTATTCAAGGAGTATCTGTACTCCCTATCGACAGCTTCAAGCTACTTCATTATGAGACCCGTTTGGTTGGCTGATTTACAGACTCGCTTGTTACTACAATGACCATGAGCTGGCAAGAGAAGACACCCTTATCACAATTAAATCAGATAAAGGACAAGTTGGGCCTCCTTGGTCATGTTGGGTTCTAGGTTCAGCAGCTATAGAACTCGCTTGATCTTAGCAAGCATTAGTCAACAACAAGCTTCTGTGGGACTCCAGCTGTGTGGAGTAATCCCAGGTAAGGACTCAGTTTAATTTGAGCTAAAGTATAAATGATCCGACTACAGAACCGTCAATTCATTTGGCGAAGTTTAATAGAGACTTGCTATCTAAATTTGGTACTCCATTCAGTCCTATGAACTCCGACTCATCTAAATATCTAAGCTGTGTTCTAGATAAGGCCACACAGAAGCCTGGGAGGTGTTCTAACGTTTCTCTCATGCTTGCTTCCCTGCACTTTCTACATATTTTGTCGTTAGTTATATCAAACCGGCTCGCATGTGATGCCTGTCGGTTGTGACCTGTCAGATATGTTAGCAGTCTCAACAAGTGTATGTTAATCTCAAAGCGGTTTCCTGATTTATGAGGGTCTCTGTTATCAATTTTCAAAATGAGATCCTTATTGCGGAAGCATGAAACACCAGAACACCTGCTAAAAGACTGCAAGGCAGACTGCAAACGCAGGTTGAAGGCCCTTGGATCCAAGTTTCCAAACGGGGATCACATCGCTTGCCTAGCACCCAACTGTATGTTGTACTTTATCAATATGCTGAGGGTAGAAGAGTCTTTGTTATTTAGGAGAAGGCACAAGAGACCTAATGTGGCGGTGTATTACTCGTTTATCAATCTAATCTAGATCCTTATTGGCTCTTCTCGTAGTATGTACCTTTTTAGCTAACATTTCCTAACCTATAACAAACAATAATTTTCGAAAAGTGGCTGGCGGGGTATTTCATTATTAGAAATTACACGATTTAAATCAAACTGTACAGTATGTTGCCCCTGGACCTGGACTTATTTAAATATCATTTCTCTTTCGGCCGCACATTTGCACCACCCTGCAGACAACATTCTGCAATCGATGCCTAGCCAACAGTAGGATAATCAAATAAATTGCTTTCTCATAAAGTTAAAAATCGCACCAATAAATTGCACCGAAGGCTTTGTTTGCCGAGCACACATACACGCCGAAACTCGCATTTACTCCATCCACTTGTGTGTAAATACCAGCACATAAACACATATTTGTACGTATTTACACACGTTTTACTCATATATGGTAATAGGCCGAGTTGAATTCTGCAGAAAGCACCCATCAGCCGCAAAGCTGAAAATGTTGCGCTGCCGCTGAGCAGCCGGTAAATTGCTTGATTACTACGAACAGGACTAAATAACCTAGTTGTAGCCTAGTTGTTAGGAGGGGCGTACACAATAAGTGCCACCGTCCACACAGCCGCAGCGTTAAATGCTTACGAATACTTTCGAATGAAGCAAAACAACTAACACGAACGACGAAAAATTTTGAGACAGTGCGGTAGAGATATTGAAGTTAAGTTTATAAATAGACTAGAATGACGGTCTTAAGCTCTCTACAGACCTGCTTTGGTTCAAAACACCTGAACCAAAACAGCTGGCAGCGCTGGCTTTTTCCTACAGGCGCTGTGCCAAGCACAGTCTTATAGCATGTATGCTTGTTTGCTAGAAATTTGCGTAGTCTATTCAAATAAAATATTGCAATACACACATACATATATATAAATATACACACATATATCGCATAAGCCATACAAACATACACATAACGTCTGTGCGGCGTTCAAGGCGCGCCATGAAAGTTTACTTAGTTGAATTTCACAGAAAACTAATAAAGTTAAATGGAAAATCCGTAAACTATAAATCATGGCTTAAGTCCATTTCCTTAACTGTCGATAGACATCCGGTGTGGCGGGTTGTAGCAGCAAACCGAACAGAAATACATCTGCGTTTGGGTGCTAAGGCGTGGTGGTGTGGGCTGAGTGTGCCGGGTTTCAACTCTTTGGCAACAAGGCCACAACCACACGCACACAGCTGCGCACAAGCATTAAATGAACGCCAAAATACACACATACATAGACACATACATAGACACATATAGCCGTATATAGTCGAAAACACATCTACTTGTATATTTATGTATATGTACTTGTATTGAATATATATCTCAACAAATATATTGACTGCTTGCGCTCGCTACTAAACAAGCCTTTCACTGTTATTGTGTTGGTATTAACCGTTAACAGGAAGGTTTGGCTTTCGCTCCACAAATACAGTTAGATAAAAATGTGAAATATTGTTAAACTTTTAAGCTGTGTTTGGCAAATGCAGCAGGCGGACATTTTGTTTGAATATTGGTAACTTGGTAAGCCACTGTGTGGGAATTTATGGAAATGGAAAAGCAGTGTGATAACTAAAATTAGCAACAAATATACATATAGAGAACAAAATGTCGAATGTATACTAAAGTTCAGTTGAAAACTCATTGATTAACGATTACTCTATTGACTCCTCGACAGCGGTACAAAGTTGTCACTTTGCTGGGCTTTGCGCACGTGTTGAGCGGAGTAGATAAAAGCAACACACCAAATAGCCCTATAACGGGAAAGACATTTTTTTCCTTTTCACATCTTTTCCTTCTCTACCTAGCCTTTCAGTTCTTCGCGGCTGTATTTAAATAGCTCGACCGGCAATCCATTGGCCGCCTTCTCCTGGCGTGACGCTTTCACTGGCATTCGGCTGGCTGGAGAAATGTTTCCTCTATAATTTCAGTATGATCTGTACATCAGTCACTAGATTACCTCTGGGGATGCTACAAGGGTGTGCTCCGGTCTTGAAACCTTCTGTTAGTTGCCGCATCTTTTCGTTTTTCTAAAGCACTGGTGACGTGTATTCTGTCTATCCCAGCATGACCGATCTTGTTGGTTGGTTTTCGATCCGGAAACAGCCAGTTTGTTTGAAATCTCGTACTACAGATAACCATACTTCGTGCCCCAGCGAAGTCGATCAGCCTGAACTCAATTGGGGATGTTTCCTCGTGGAAGCTGAATTTACCGACTGTTGTGAAAAGATAACTTCTTTGCCTACAATGACGTTGAAATTGCCAACCACGATTTTGACATAGTGGCGGGGCAGCTCTCATAGGTGCTCTCCAAGCGCTCAGAGAAGTCATTTTTGGTCACATCGTCTTTCTCTTCTTTCGAGGCGTAGACGCTTTGATGCGGATTGTAGTTAGATGTTCATCCGCTGAGATCAGTGGCAAGACTCAACGACTCAATCTCTCTCCCACCACAAGTCCCAGACCAAATTGCGATCCTTTATATGGCCACTGTAGTAAATGCCACATGGACCTACTCGTCTCAGTCTTTGTCCCGTTCATCGCAGTCCTTGGACGGCCCTCATTTTTACGTAGTCATCAACCAGCTGGACAACGGTACCCTCCCACTTAGTGAACCGGACATTCCAGGTGGATGTTCTTGAATCATAGTTATTATTACGTTTACTGGAGTCGTCATGAAAAGAGGGGTTTCTCTTCCGAGGCTGTTGCTTCATTTTCATTTGGTACGTTTTTTACGCGGCAAGCTCCAAACCTTGGAGAGGCCTTTTTACTTTAGCTCGCCTTCAAACGGATGCTCTTTGGCTACCCAGAGACCGGAAGTCGGGAACTGCTTGAGACACATGTAAAAGAAAAGGTTGTGTCCACTCCCAAGTGAATGACAATGAGACAACTTTCCTCACTTCTGAGAATTTCTACACATGACTACGTCATCCGATAATAATGAAGTACGATCGATATTAAGTTGGTACTAAGTGCTTACCATTAGTTATAGGCAGGTTTTACATTAAACTCAGTTTCCGCAATGTCTTCAAATTTCTGAATTCCGCTTTTGACACATCTAATCCTTTTGTATTTGTCAGCCAAAAGTCTGTTTGCATGCTGGCTCTGATTTGATCCAGTAAATGTTGCATTGAAAACAGCTGCCACAAGCATTTGCTTGCTTTTGTCTAACTGAGTTTTATATTCCAACTAACGCGCCAGACAACAACAACAACATTGCCAACATTTCAGCTGTTAAATCGCCGCACATTATTTGCTATTTTTACGAATTCCTTCAATAGTTTCAGCTCACCCACCAACGTCATTCTTGCGCAGCAACTATTTTTCGATTATCGACGTTGGTCGCATTTGTTGTCGTTGTTTTTTTGCACGCCTGCATTGTGTTTATTTTTCGATTTTTCACTTTCTGGATTTTCTTTTATTTTCCAGCGAATTTCTGCGGTATTTTTGTCAGCTTAATTCGCCTTTTTCCAAACAAGCGCTATTTGTTGTGTCCTTTCGTTGGGCGAAGTGACATTATTCACCAGCTTCCACCAACAACTTCCACTCCTAAAACGAGCGCTTGTGTAAAGAACGCTCTTCCTGTGCACCAGCAGGCAAAGCTTTTGTCTGTTTTCCTATTTTCTTACAAATGTTTTGCTGACAAATCTGATTTTAAATCCGCACCAACTGGGCGCAATCGACGCAGCCGTTTTGTGTGAGTTTTTTTCACGATATTAGTGCTAAGCCTGGATTGGCATTCAATTGGCAGCAGCTAAAACTTAGCTCGATGGGATTAAAAAAATTGCTTGGTATTCTGAAACAGAGGTTTTTAAACACCTCTACTCAAATTTCTAAAAGTATGGGCTCTAAGTTGTTGATATGAAGTCTTCTATCTAATAATAAGGAGAAAATAGGATTGTAGGTCAGAGATTCTTTCCGGCACAATTAAGAGCTCATACGAGTACTCGTACTTGTAGCGACTTTTCTTGCGGTACCAAGCGGATAAAATATTTACTTGATTTTTTTTGGCCCACCTTAATATACATATATACTCCTCCCCCATCTTATCACACACATCAAACTGTCATATGGTAGCATTCTCGGAATTTAAATTTGTCACATTTCATACATGTTGACAGCAGTAAAATCCCCTTGCTAACGTCCTGCTGATACCTGTACTTCTTCCACTGAAGCTCCGCTACTAGGCTGGCACGCAAAGCACGCATATAGCAATACAAAGCTCACAATGGCGTGCAAAGCTGAGGGAAATAATACGTAACCAACAAGCCAGAATTTCCTCCCTTTCAACACCCTCCAGCACGTTTCCTTATGTACCTTTGAGTTTCTGATATTTTTGGCACATTGCCGCCATACTTACAATCCTTTGAGCAGAAACTGCCGGGAAGTGAAAGGTAGTCTCAGTGGTGGTGCCTACGGATACCACCCCTTTAAGCTTATGTGCTTTAGGCAGAGCTATCAATTTGCATGCACGTCTTATCAAATGATGAGATACACATCACGTACATATTTACATAAGTAAATTCGTTTATGTGTCTAAGTTTATTAGCAACACGCCATTAGGTGAGCACTTCAAATATGCAAACAAATTTTGACTTTTACAAGTAATCACAAAACGAGGTCTCCCTCTTCATTTGTTTCTCCTGACGGATACTGTGTCGAATACTCTCAAAACTATAGACTTTTATGCCTCCGAACAACACGACCTAGCGAGCGTAGTCTCTGTCTCTTAATTTCGCATAAATATGTCAATATCGTATACCTCGTGCAGCTCATCGTTCCATCGACTGCGGTATTCGGCATTCCCAATGCGCAAAGAACCATAAATCTTCTGCAAAACCTTCCTCCCGAAAAGTCGTAATGTCGACTCATCAGATGTTGTCATTGCCCATGCCTCTGCACAATATTGCTGGACGGAGATGATGAGTGACTGGCAGAATTTGGTCTTCGCTCTCGATTGCCTACTCAGTCCGAAGTAGCATTTGTTGGCAAGAGTTATTCCTCGTTGGAATGCGAGGCTGACATGGTTGTTGGTCATAACGCCGGTTCCAAGATAGATTATCTACGACTTCGAAGTTACGACTATCAACAGTGACGTGGGAGCCAAGTCGTGAGGGCGACTTTTTTGTTTGATGACAGGGGATATTTCGTCTTGTTCTCCTTCACAACCAAACACTTTTTGTAGATTAGGCAGAGCACATTTAAATTCTAATCGCCGGCTATATACGTAGGTATATTTATATCACCCTTAAGCGTTGATTATTGGTTTTCGACTAGCCGGAAGTGGTTTTCTGCAAAAACAATTCACTTTTTCTTCTCCTTCTTTTGCACTACAAACGTGGAGTTGCCTTTATCATTGTCCCAGTCATTGAATGCGTGGGCGCCCTAACTTCCCTGGTCCAATCCATGGGGGTCTATTCGAAGATGCTGGAGCATCACTTTTCATGCGCACGATATGGTTTAACCAGCGCGTTCCTTGGATTTTTATCCATTTTCTTCGACATTTATCGTTCACTCAGACGGCTAACAGTTTTCTCGGATGCGTCAAGTGCTTTCTCATCGTATTTGTCCATGTTTTTGCGCCGTATAATAGGAAAGAGGCTTACGGAGCTTAGGTTGTGATTCGCCTAGAGGGATCTGCTTCTCTTTAACTACCGATCCCAAAGTAGCACCTGTTGATACTGGTGGAATTTATGCTGATTCTGAGTTCTTCATTTATTATTGTTCCTAAAAATGTCACAGCTCTCAAGTCACGAGGATTCTTTGTGTGTGGCCTCCATGTAGTTACCTTGTCATGTCCTTTCATTCATAAAAGCAACCTCTTTAATTTATTTTTCAAGGCTGGAAAAAGCTGCGCTGACCTCTCTGCTGTTAAAGCCTACGATGGAGCTATTAAATTGAGCTACCATATTCATTCCCTACTACTGCCTCCGCTTTGAACAACCGTTGCAAAGCGGTAATCCATCCTTGTTGAACACAAGGGCATGGCTGAGAGAGCGGAAGCCTTGGTGAGGCCACTCCGAAGTAATAGGAGATCGGTTAAAGCAAGAGGCTTGCTATATAAAGGTTATCAGTGAAATCTTCTGCTCAGCTGGGTTTATGCCGCCAGGCTTAAGATCACCTAAAAATTATTTACTTAACTTCTGCAAGGAGTGAAATAGTCCAGATCTTGATACAATTTTCTATTAAAGAGGGAAAGAAAGCAACCTTCTAGAACCAAAGCGCTTGTTGTACCACACTGATAAATCCGATTAATTGATAATGATATGAGAACCCCAAAGGTCTTTAGTAAATTTCCCGCAACACTCACCAATAATAGCAATGTTGATTAAATGCTGAACTGAAAGCTATGAATATTAATCAATGAAGCGTTTCGCACACAAAACTCAATTTTTTCAAGTTAAAAGTAAATCCGAAAAGCTTTTTGATATTATTCCTACTGCAGTCACGAGATATTTGCTCACTTTCTATCCCCAGTTTCGGTTCGATTTCCAAAATATAAAAATAAAAGTCTTTATATGGTAATCTTTCGAAGCGTTCAGCACGTGGCCGTCAAGCACAACTGTATTTTTCGACAGCTAAGCTTCTAAGAAATTCTTAATCTGCAAAATCGACGACGCGCAAACCTACGATTTAGCCTTCCTCACCTCATAATAACTTCTTCATGCATGTTTACCAATTCCTCTCTGTCCGCTGCTTCACTTAATGCAAATATGCTTGAATATTCACCTTTGCGGTTAATGCAAACAAACTTTCATAGCGCATATGTGTGTTCATAAAGCAAAAAAAAAAACAAAAATTTCAAAAATCCTTAACCTAAATATCACGCTTTAACACCGACCGCGAGCCAAAGCGGCAGCGATGCCCAAGCAAGCAGCTGAGGTTAGCAACGGTTTCGGCTTTCAAACCGCTCTCAACACTGAACGCTCTTGACACTTTGGCAGTTTGACATTTTCGTTCATGATTCTCAAATCATCGCTCAAAGAATTATTTATCAGGCGCGCGTTGTTGTTACTGCCGGCGCTGTTGCTGTTGTTATTGTGTAAACTGTTTACGCCATTCTTGAGTTCTGCGAAAATTGTATTATTCCATCTTTACTTTGTCGTTTTTGCACCGTTAGCATTTTTTCGCGCATATCCACCGCAAGGCATGCGTGTGTGTGTGCGTGCAAGCCCTTGTGCATAGCTCTCTCTTATTCTCATTTAAGGTAGTTTTCCCGCAGCCTTTTTGCAACCGTTAGCTGGAACGATTTTCATTTCATGCCATAAATGATGTTTCGCCAACAACAACAACAACAACGACATCAGCGCGTATTACACATAATAATACAACAATAGTACCCCTTGCCTGTCATACACGCATAAATGCGCACGCACACAGCCACACACACTCATGCGCATATTCAGGCAAATGTACACAAGTGCCAGAAATACTCTTCAGGTGTGTGTCATCTTAATAATGTGCTGAAAAGCAGCGGAGCAGAGCTCAGCGTGTGGCCATGAATAAGTTCTTCGATGTCATCGGATTCCCCACAGTGTTTTTGTTGTTGTTCATGCATGCGTCGCTTCTTTATCGCCCCCAATGTTTACCATACACACCTGCAGCTAAGTGAGTTGGGTTTGGCTGCGTTGCGCTCATGTTGTTTTTCGATTTCGCGTTTATTATTGCGTCTTCATCACCCTCTCTTTCCCTCTATTTTTTTCTTATTTTGCTCTTTGATATTTCGGCTGCTTCGTGTGTATGTGGGGTGGCGGCAAGTATTTCAAATATGCTTTGAAGCATAAACTGTGAAATAAGGAATATGATAAACTGTTTAATGGAAAACATCTGCCCGAATGTTCGAAATGCGACACACACACACATACACGCACATTGAGTCTGCGGACACTTTACTTGCTTTTGAATGTTTTGAAGCCGCTTTGTTGTTGAGAGGGAGGCGACTGAACAAAGAGGGGGAAATTAGAAAACTTCGATCAATTTTCTCAGAAAATTGTGCACTAAACAGCAGATGAATCATAAGCTTTAATAGCAACAGCTGCGGTTTAAGACTTCTTGTCATAAAATATTTTTGAATATTTATAATATATTTTTAAGAAGTCTCAAATCTTACAAATAGTTTAAGCGGATATTCAAAAAAGTATATGTGGTCTTTTAGAGCGAAAATCTTAGTTTTTCCACTCTTTAAGCTATTGTTCTACAGTCTTCTATGTCAAACAACGCATTCTTTCATAAATATTTGCTCTATACTAATTCCATTTGAGACATATTAAGTTGTATTAAGTAGCAATGACATCTGAAAAATGTTTTTAATACTATTTATTTACATACATATATTATCCTACCATATGTTATGTTAGAAGTTCAGGTTGTTATAAAAATTCAAATATTTAAAATTTTGTAAAGTTAACTTAATTTAATAATGTATTTATATATTACGTGACTGATACACAAAATTTTAAATGCAATGGTCATCTTTGTTTATACACAAATCTCTAAACGATTCGTCCATCAATGAATAGCAGCAAATACGGTTTATATTCATATTGATGATATTACGATAACTAGATGAGAATTACAGGTTTTAATACTTACCAAATTTCAGTCATTTATTCAACAGATCATATTCTCCCACTCCAACCACAACCTGAAAGCCAAAGGACTCAAATCTAGTCTTTCAGACGGCCAATCATTTGCAGCAATGAAGCCAGGAATACAGCTTTTAATCCACTGCTGGGTGGTTTATGTCTTCTATGTTGGATCAGAATCTTGCTGGATGATTTAAAGCTCTGCATAAAAGAGAGTATAGCTGAGTTGTTTTAAGACGTATTCTAAAACATTCTTCTAATACATTTTTGCCTCAGTTTTTAACACCCTTTTGCAAGAAATGAAGAACATTACAGCAGCTGGTTGGTGACTACGTTTATTCTTTTAAATAACAAATTTTGCGTCTTAGAGGTTGTTTGTCAGCAGTGAAAATTGTTTCATCTGAAAATGTATACCTTCATGGCCGTTAACTACGTGCACTACGAAACTACTTGCATCAGTTGAGCATAATTTATTTCAAAAGCATTATCAGAATGTAACCAGTTGACCGTCGGTAGGGTTTTATCATCGTGTGAGATCAACTCGAATATAACTTAACATTGATTTCATACTTTTTTCTTGACATAATTTCTATAATAATATTTTTTCTGTTTTCTAAGAGCCTTTCTGCGAATTTATCCTTGCTGTATGCATTGTTAACTCTGTAAGAATATTAATGACAAGATTAAGTGCAAGACCATGCACGGTGAATATTTTGAACGAAACTTTTGTCACTATAAGGTACAAAGTTTCACAAAATAAAAAGCTTTCAAGGTCTCCGAATTGTAGCGGTATCCACCGCTTATGATATATAATAAGTGAGACGAGGAGAGGAGCACGGTTGTCTAGAAATATCTACGTGTCTTGATGATATACCACAAATTAAAGACATAAATTGGGTTCTGATAATAACAAAGGTGAGTGAATCGCGGTTTTTGTACAAAGTTCAATGATCATATTTTCAGTGGTCTTTATCTACCTCGTAACTCCGATGCCATTTCACTACATTTAGTTGTATGTAGCATGAGGTTATTGATCTACATCATACAAACAATCTTATAACAGTTTAGACTCTTAAACAGTAGATCAACCCAGCCTTCTGCAGTATGAAATAGAATATAATCACATAAAGGACTAAGACACGTAAATTAATTCGCAGGCTGTTTGAAGCAACAAATGTTGGAGGAACTACCATATAGATCTCAGAACACCACCTATGGAGCTCGTATTACAAATAGCAATGGAAAGGGAGAAATAAGTAATATGGTAGGTTGTCATCGCAGAACATTTATCTTTGAAGTCTCATTTTTAAAAGTTGAGAGATTGCGAAATTGGCTAAAAGGAGAACATACGTGGGGAATTATAAAGCGAAATAGCCCTCAATCTTATTTTAATCAACTAACTACTGGTTAACACACAGCGAATGAACAGTGAATCATTACTAAAGTATATTTTTTAAGACATATGGTTTGTAAGAAGATAGAATAAAATTATAGGTTATGAACAGGAACGTAGCTTTATTATAAGACAAGGATTGCCTTTATGTTCTATACGTGATTTCGCGCAAGTGACTACCGCGGCTGACTCGAATAAAATCGAGACGACCACTTTTTGTAGCAATTGGAGCAGTATGTCAGCAATAACGTGCCGAATATTCGCTTCCAAGCTGCTAATTGTCTCGGGCTTATCTACTTAGACTAGCGACTTCACATAGTGCCTTGAAAACTAGCTCAGCGGTGTTAAATTGTACTATCTTGGAGACCACGTTACAGAACCACGATCAGGTAATGCGTTTTCCAAAAGTTTTCTTCAATAAATAAATTTTTTCTGTTGGTTGTACGGCCGTAGCGCTAACTTGTTAGAACCGAAGGTCGTTCACATCAACATCCTCCAATTTATTCAGGAACATATCATTATTCATACAACTATAGCATTCGTCATTGTCTGTAACATTATGGCCGGCTTGCAGGAGTTGGATTTTGTAAGCCCAACATCATTTCGGATAATCTTTCCGAACGCAGATGCACTAATACGGGTCTTCTTCGATACTCTGTTGCACCGCAACAATAGGACTTTTTTATTTAAAGACATATCTTTACGAAATTTACAGATTATTGGGTAAGATAATGGATTAATCTCCGGAGAAACTTTTTGAATAGGGTGACTAAAGCATATAGCTGACATATTAGGTTTTCAAAAAAGTCTTGCGGTATTTTCGCTAGTTGGCGCTGAAAGCGAGTAGTTCTAGTTTTATTCGTCGCATAGAGTCATGCTATACCTTTTTGGAAAGCTCATTTCACGCGCTAACACGTGTTTGATTTATTGTCGTTTCTTTTAAGTCGTTCGTGAGTTATAGCGTCGCAACCACGGAGCAAAATAAAGAGAAAATACGGCATATTTTACAGTACTACTACGATAAAGGCAAAAATGCATCTCAAGCCGCCAATAAAATTTGTGCAGTTTATGGACTCGATACAGTTTCCATTTCCACCGCACAACGATAGTTTCAACGTTTTCGTTCTGGTGTAGAGGTGGTCGAAGATGCGCTACGCTTCGGAAGGCCTGTCGTCGAAAATTGCGATAAAATCGCTGAATTGGTCGAAAGAGACCGGCATAGTAGTAATCAAACCATTATAAACCATTTGAAGAAGCTTGGAATCACTAAGAAGCTCGATGTATGGGTGCCACACGAATTTATTCAATAAAAATACCGCAAGACTTTTTTGACAACCCAATATAATAACTGAACTATAAAAATCAAGTCCCTGTATGAAAAACTTCTCTATTTGACAAGATATCTTCACGAAAATTTACACGATTTGTTTTTCAAGACCAAGCTATATTCTCCCAAGAAATTGTTTAGATCGGATGGCTATAGCGAATATGTAACTGCCAAACAAACTGACTGCTTAAACTCACGTTCTTATGTGGAGTCTTTCATATATGTTAAGCGTATTACGGATTCGATGCAACCGAAGCTAACATTTTCTTCTTTTTTTATTAGTTTACAAATCTTTTTCTATAATTATGAATTCAAGCGAATTTTTGAGTTAAAGAGCTATTATATTCTGTATGTTTTGCATTAGAGAAGCCAAAACCTATGATTCTTAAGCACGAGAATCGACATTTCAGTAAAAAGCTTTGCTAATTTATTACATGCGTTAGTTACACAAAGCAGCTGCAAAATCAAGCCCTCCATTCGCCGTATAGAAACACAAATAAATTTGTGAAAAATGTCGTGTCTGAATTGGAGACAATCCATGTTGTTGACCATATCAATTTATATATTAAATAATATATTGGCATTTAATTAAAGCATAATGCTACAGCAAATATCAAATACTGAACTGGCAATGTATGGAATTGCCAAGAACGCACACACAAATATTTGACCAGCAAAGTCTGTTAGTGGGTCAGTGTATGTGTGCGTACACGAAGCCCATAAGTAGCTGTGGCAGATATTTCTTTGAAATGCATGTAAAAATATTTCATCATAAAGGTATTTGAAGCACACTACCAAGCTTATGCACAGACACAAACACACACACACATGCATGTGGATGATAATGTGCATAAATAGATACGAGTGCGCTCACGCCAGGTATGCAATGTCCTGCTCTGCAACCACAACCCAGCTCTGCTGCGGCTGTTGCTACAGCGGTGCTCCGAGTATGTTGTAGTTGTTGCCGTTACCGCTGCAGGGCGAATACCCTCACATACCGTTGCTAAAATGTGTACAATTTTCAGTAGAAATATTTGAAAATGAATAGAGAATTCGTTGGCTTGTCGAATGATGTTGAAACATCGCTACGAAGCGCACTGGTAGCCCAGCGGGGGGTAGAGGCGCCCACTACATAAATATGTTAGTTGGTTAGTAGGGGAGTGCTTGCGACAAGCCATATGACGCTGAGGCAATTGAAATAGCTCGGCGTGGCCTCCAATTTGTTGACAACTAACAACTGCAACTACAAATTATATAGTCGGAGTAGTATGTGGAGACCCACCTCCTATTGTTAGATTTATATATACATATATCATATATTCATATATAATATCATATAACGGGTTTGTTCGCAAGAAGTATTCTGCTAATAAATGATCCGATTCCGAATAAAATTGTGCCTGCGGAGACAATAGCAACTTTAGGATTATCATCAGTTTGAGATCTCTTTTGGTCGGTATCGTTCGCCAAAGGTGCATTTACCGAGATTTTTTAATCTCATCCTGGCTCTATTGGAATATTTTGTGGCAGCGTGTGAGCTTATTGGACAGCGCTCAGTCAAAACGCCTACTGACCTCACTTGAGGTCGAAAGGTCCAAGGCCAGCACACAAGATAGCATCGGAAGACCAACTCGATTTCAATCGGATGAGATTTAGAAAAAGGTGGCTTCGATAGCAAGGTTATAGACTTTGCAATTTATGGATATTGTGACCGAGGACCCACATACCTGTAAGTCTAATATGGAAGATGTGCTTCACAAATCCCACATAGCTTGGAACTCACTCAAACCCCCCTTAATACCTTTTTATTTTTGCTGCCATGCAACGGTCTGACCTCCAAGCTGCTGTTACCGAAGCTTTTGTGGTTGCCTGCAGTCCCCGAATTCAACATGAACTTAGCAGATGTTCCTCAGCTGGCGGTGCCGATATCGCCAGGCACCTCCGCCCTACCTACGTAACCCGTCGGCTTCTACTGACTGATTAAGCATCTTTAGCCGGTATCCACGCCTTTCGTTATTCATATCTGAGCCGACGCAACTCCTGGAAAGTGATCACCTTTATTGAACCCAAGGTTATGTCTGCTAAGAGGCTAAGGCGAGGACTGGCGCATGCCTTTATGGGGCAATGCGTTCAAAGCCGGCCAGCGCAAAGATAAAGTGCTCTTAACCTACCTACCTACCTACCTACCACGTCAACTTAATGATAACGGAAGAGAAACATACACTGACTACCAGGGTTTCAACGAGACGAAGGGAATACGCCAGCCATTTCTTTAACGTATCGTTTCTACATACTCAAATGAAGGAATTCCTCGACCATCTACCCAGAGTTCAACCAAATTCAAAAGCTACAGTCCTGAAATTATAGTTCAAGTCCAATTCGAAGTCAGGTCTATGAAGGCCGCATGTCATTTAGCGTGACGCAAACTACGCAGAAGTTACCTGCCTTACATCCTCCCGACACTAAGTCAAAAAACTGTTGGTCGTGTGTTGCTAAATTTTATAAGATCTCAAATTAAACTCACGAAAAATCAACCAAATCCTCCCAAGTAGTGAACCAGCTGCTCTGCTGGCGTGCTGCCATGCACCACCCTGTTCATTTCTAGTTTTGTATGACATTTTGACGCACAGTGGCAGCATGTCATGTAACGTTGAAGTTCTGACTGCAAAATTAAGAAACACAACCATTGGCATTTGTTCAAAGGCTTGTACGCTCGCAGCAAATAATACAAATGCTTGCATACACATGGACTCAGGCACACTTTTCGACATATGCGCATGCAAAAATGAATTGCATTCAAATTTTAAGCGAATGAAATTTTGCAATTCCGCCGCAAATTAAATCGCATGCAAAACTAAACTAAAAATTGCATGTGTTTGCATTAATCAGAGAAAATATTTGTTCGACAAGTTAATGTTCTTTAAATTAACGGTACCCATATATTAACGAACTGCAGAAGTTACTAGTTAGTGAAAAAAGAAGATTTCCAGTAAATTTCAAAGCCCCATTATAGCTGTTTATAATAAAGAACAATCACCGACAATCATCCGAGTGAACTGCACGCCTTGACCTCTCTCCAAAACGTGGAAAACCACAAAAGTCGCCTAGCAAGTTTGTGGCAACTACATTTTGAGGGAAGGACCATCAACAGCGACTATTACGTCGCATAATTTTGAATGACTACTAGTGAGTAGTAGTGAATCACTATTACGTTGCATAGAATAATTTTTAATTGCTACTTTAAAAAAGGAATTATCATCAACAGCGATTGATTGGATCGTTTGAAGAACGAAGTCGCCAAATTACGGGCGCATTTGAAGAAAATGAAAGTTATGTTTCGCCAAGACAATGCAACGTGTCAAAGTAAGTGAAATTGATAGCAAAAACCCAAGAATTGGACTTCAACATGCTTCAGTAACCACCACATTCTTTAGGTTTGAGCCGAAACGACTCCTTCCTGCACTCAGATCTCAAAAGAATGCTCGCTGGAAAGAAATTTTCGTCGAATGAAAAGGTGATCGGGGAAAAAGAGACGTATCCTAAAGCAAAGGACACAGCGTACTGCAAAATTATACAAAAATATAGAAAAGTTGTATGGTCCATGGCCACAATCAGTGTATCACCATTGAAGAGAACTATGTTAAATAAAAAAAAACAAATTTTACCAAAAATATATGCTCCACTATGGTATTCCCCATACATGTACGAGCGAAATATTTTCCTGCGGTAAACCGAAGTAGCTGTGAACCATGCAAATACAATATACGTTAGATACATATTAATGTATTCGATTAAAGTAGAAAATATTTGTATGTTCGCATGTAGTATATACACACATACAACTGCACATTACAAGCAAGTGAAAGTTTTCAATAATTAAAGGAAGTAATAAGCTAAGCAACAGCACGGTAGTATATAGAATTTTGAGTGCCAGTATATAGGCCATTATGGTATGTAATTTAGCATATGCTTGCATATATAAATATAGTTAGGTAAGCATATTTGGCGCTGCTAACTGTAAGAGCATATGCTATATAATGCAACTAGTCAGCGACATATAGCATATATGTATGTATAAGTAAGCACATAAATGGGGCAATTGGTGATTATTATTATTGTTATTACAGCCATACGAAATTCATGCGATTACTCCCTGAAAGCACATTTTCCGTTGGCACTACTGTTTACCCGCTTGATGCTATATGCAGCGCTCAGCCATTGGAAGTAGTCGTGCATACGATTTTCAGCAAATGAGTGCTGCGTCTGCTGGTATTTGATATTTGTAGCAAGCAGCGGAAAGTAGCGGCAAGCAGCGAAGAGCAAGTGGCAAGCAGCCACCTAGCGTTGCAAGCCTTGCCAGCTGTTCGCTTTGCAATATGCTGTGGCCAATAATCGGGCGGAATAAAGGCAAATAGACGCAATTGCCAAACGAATGTCGAGTGAGAGGCGTGGCGATAAAATTGAACTACCACATTAAAATCATTTAAATTCTATTGTTTTTTCTGCAGAGTAAGCCATTTTTGTCGTCTCAATGACATGGGCTGGTGAAGGGCGCTGAATGTGCACATGGTAGCAAGTACTTGTCGCAAGTTCAAAGCTATGCTTTATAGTACGCTGACGCCAGCGAAAAGCTCGCATGTGTTATGTAACACACATACTACTTTCAATACATTAGGGTGGGCCAAAAAAAAAATTTTTTTTTACATTGGTAATCTGAAAAATAGGTTCATAAGCGGCTCCAAGAAATTTTTTAAGTATTAGGGCGGACCAAAAAAAAATTTTTTTTTAAACTGGTACTCTAAAAAATAAGTTCTTAAGAACTCGAAGAATTTTTTTTAAGTATGAGCTCTTAATTGTAACAGGAAGGTCCTTCGTTGTACATTTTTAAATTTTTTTTTCTTATTATCGGATAGAAAAACTCATATCTCGCTTCCAATTACTTGAAAAAATATTTAATTTCACAGATGTTATAGGAAATTGAATGCCTTACGAAAAGATCTGTTTTGATTATATAGAGTTATTAATGGTTGTCGTTTCATTATTTCAAGAAAAATTTTTGACTATGAATTTTTTAACTGAAATCGGAAAATTAATAATTTTGTTGGAAATTTACTGCTACACAAAGATGGTCTAAAAATCTATAGTATTCAGAAATCAGAGTATTCAGTTAAAAAAAAATTTTTTTTGACCCACCCTAATATACCTGTATATATGTATGTGTATATGTATATCAACCGTTATGTACATACATGTAGATATGTAAAATGTAAGCCATGCACATGTGTATAGCACATGAGTACCACACACACACAGCCACATCCTGCACACCATATGTTCGTACTCAGTGCCCGCAGACGTGGCGTATACGCAACCATTATTGGCTTGCATATTGTAGGTCATGCATTTATTGTGGCCGCAGGTTGTGCTCGCAGCATCTGCTTGCTGATTGCCTCCGCTAACTTTTTACTTTCTTGCACACTAATACATACACACACACCACACACACGTTTTCTTCTATTTGTTGCCACGTTGCAACACACATATCTACTTACTCGTATAGTACGTTCGTTCGTTGAGTTTTTTTTTGCTCCCGTTGCCTTTGATATTTGATCTGTAAATGGCGCTTATGTCTCAATGATTTTAAATTGCGCGCCGCAAACACTCAGCGCGCTGAGCCAATAAAGCGTCGAAGCGCAAGCGAAAATGTGTGCTCGTAATTTTAAATTGCAGCTCGCTGTCAAAGATTATTGGCTGAAACGTCGAAGGACCTGTTGCTAATAGCGAACGTTTGCTTGTATTGCAATTAAGATAAAAGTTCTAAAATAAGAAAAGCGCTTAGATTTCACGTTTATTGCTCGCATACATAAGTGGTTTTAAGAAAAACGGAAGCACGGAGCTTCGAGTAAGCGGCAGCCAGGGACATTATATTATAATTTCAAGCCTTTGAGGACGGGAGTTTGCCACGTGACAGTGGTGAAATATATTTTAAAATGTTTTTCAAAATATTTGTTGTTGGTTTCAGTGCTTTATTTCGAACTTAAATCGGTAGATAATGTTCAAAATGGCGTTATTTGAGAAGCAGACGGGTTTGTTAACCGATTTAATCCAAAGTATTCTAAGCTGAAATCAAAAAGTAAACACAAAAATGTTATTTAGTTTGTGATATATAAAATTTTTACCGAAAATATATTAAAATTGCCAACAGAAACGTACGAACTTGAGTAAAATAAGTTTATGAGCTATATTGCTCGGATATCAATAAAGTAGTTCAAAAAATATCAAATTTGCACTAGTTTAAAAACCAAGTATTTATGTCACTGCAACCATTTAACTCAGAAAGCAGCGCAGAGCAGCGGTAAGTTCTTTTATTTAGAAACTTTTCTATAAAATTGAAAAGAACTATATATTTTTTGTGATCCATTAAGAACAAGCGTGTTCTTCAACTATTTTTCGAACGAAATCTGTTTTTGAGTATCCTCAGAACATCAGAATGTAGATAATGCAATTTAATGCATTTAATAATAATAATATAGAATCAATCATTTAAAAATAGTATTATAGAATCGCTTATTTAAATTTTAGTTTAAGAGAGCTCTAACCCATACACACATGCATTTATGTACACACATATTTCTTTTCGTTCATTCTCTTTACCACATTTGCACGAAAAATGCTGACGCCTGCTGTTTGCATATTTTTTGCTATACTGGCGACATTTTTTGCGGTCATAGCTCCATATTTTTAGGTAAACCAATATTTATGCAATTAGTTTTTATGTAAAAATCACTATAAATATATATCATTTTTTTCTTACAAATTTGCACACTTTTATGTAATTAGTTTTGAGCTTATCAACCAGGCACGTGTCAAATGCAACCGCTTAAGCTATTCCATAATATTTAAAGAATACAAAAAAAGTTAATTCCCGCTGAATAGAAGTTTTAGTGCCAGCTTTATGCTATAGTGGACCGTTATCAGCGATTTCGACAAATGAACAGTTTCTTGAAGAGAAAAAGATGTGTGCACATTTTCAGATAGATACTTTATAAACTGAAGGACTAGAGGCATAGACATGGCTAAACCGACTGAGATCCAATAAGCTAACTATTTATATGCTATAAGTACGTGAATACTCTATAGGGTATCAGACCTTTGCTTTTGGATATTACACATTGTGACAAACTGAAGATTAGGTTAGGTCAACTTATACTGATGGCACGCTAACCACTGGAGTGCCGCTACGTACTATAGTTCATGAGAAATAGTCAACCTTCAGAATGTTCTGCGACCTAACTATCGATACCTCTTCTAATGCTTCATAGCATGTGGCTCCCATATGGTAACATTGCCTTGATAGTGTGAAGAAACTGATTAGTGCGTATTCCAACCGTATTTCTACAGTATCTTTAATTAAAAATTAATAGGATTTTTGTGTATTTCTGATCTACCACTTTGCACAAGACTTTTGCAATTTTGCATACCGATTGATCATTCCATTAACCTTCCTTGCCGTGCTCATGCTCAGATCGTCTTAAAAGGAATGCATGAGTTTTTCCATATCGGTCACGTTATTAGCTGAGATGTCATACACCACTCAGCCCATATGATCCTGCCCAAAGTAGAAATGAGGTAGCCTGTTCTTGGCGTCACTTGCCCTAATTGCTTCGCTTCTCTGGCTGTTATGCGAAACAAAGTTGTAGTATTGATTGCTACTTCACTGGCTTGAATCTGGAGTTGTCTACCAATACTATCACCGGGAGTTTCTCAATAACAAGACTGGAAATGTACTGTGGATGTGCTATAGCTTAAATGGATGCTTTGTATATAACTCTGGATAGTCCTCCATTTTCGCGACATTCGCTTTATTGTTTATGTGCTACCACAGCTAACTGACCTTTACGCCTACTATCTCTTTCTGTGTTTACTCTGAACTTTCTTTCCCAATTGATAATTTGGATCATGTGGTCAAGAAACTGTCATTACCCAGTGAGCTATGCCTGAAGGTTCTACTACTCTGTCCAAAACACAAGGTGACATTTGAATTTAAACTTTGTGAGCTGCTAAAAGTGAGTTTTTCGTTGTTTGTGATGTCGAAATTTGTTGAGCAATAAACTTGCATTAAATTTTGTTTACGGAATCAATTTTCTGCTGCGGATACGTTGAGGATGGTGCAGAAAGCCTTTGATGATGAGGCTATGTCCAAAAAAATGTTTACAAGTGAACGTGTCGAAGACGAAGAGCGTCCAGGGCGACCATCAGCCTCAACCGACGAAGCTCACGTTCAACAAATCAGAGGTTTGGTGTTGAAAAACCGTTGGTTAACAATAAGAGACTTTGCAGATGAAGTTGGCATATCGAAAGGCTTAGCCAATACCATTTTGAATGATGTTTTGGGCCTCAAACGCGTCAAATCTCGACTAGTACCGAAAACATTGAATTTTTTGGAAAAAAGGCGTCGCGTTGAAGTGTGTGAAACGATGCTTTCCGACTACCAAGGTGTCATGAAATGCATTATAACTGGCGATGAGACTTGGATCTATGCTTACGACCCCGAAACAACCGATCAATCGAGCGAATATCGTGCCAAAAGAGAGCCGAGACCAAAAAAATCGCGCCAATGTCGCCCAAAAATCAAGGTCATGTTGACTGTTTTCTGAGATTATCGTGGTGTTGTGAATTATGAATTCCTTCCAACCGGTCAAACAGTCAACAAGGAATATTATTTGAACATTAAGCGTCGTTTGCGTAACGCTATGCGCCTAAAAAGGCCGGAATTGTAGAAAAACAATTCTTGGTTTTTACACCACGATAATGTACCATCCCATACTGCCCTCGTAATTCGAGATCATGTCGCCAAAAACTCAACCCTTATCATTCCGCAACCACCGTATTCACCTGATCTGGCGCCGTGCGACTTCTGGCTGTTCACCAAGCTCAAAAGACCGCTCTGGGGACACCGGTTTTATACGATAAAGGAGATTCAAGCCGCAGCGAAGGCGAAACTGAAGGCCATCCCGGAATGTGACTACAACCAGTGTTTCGAAGATCGGAAAATCCGTTGGCATAAGTCCATTACATTGAGAGGGGATTACTTTGAAGGGAATGAAATTGATTTGGAAGAATAAATAAAGAACTTTCAAAATAAATACAATGTCACCTTATTTTTGGGCACAGTAGTATGAAGGTATTTTCTTCGGATTCAACTCACTTATGTCCGGAGGAGCGAAGTTAGCACTTCACCCTACGAAGCGCCTCTACAGACTTTCTTTGTTTTTCTAGCGTCATTCCACTGTGCTCTTATCCTTTTATGTAGAGATCAAGAAACTTTTGATTCAACATTCTATAACAGGATCAATACCTATTGACTTGATACTAACAGACTTTCAATTATATAGAAGGAAACCACCGTAGCTACCATAAACTTCCCAAGTTTTCTTAGAACAACAACCTTTTTTTGGTAAAAAGTTGCCATTTGTCAAGTATGGCTTCAGTTGTGCCCACAGACCAACTTTTTAAACCATTAATATCGCATTTGAGTTGCTATCTCTCTTACAATACATTAATTTTTTGAAAGTACTCGAAATATACCAGGAATAGCAGAGTAATGAAGTCATGTGTAAACGACCGCACATGCGAGGAATATGACCACCATTCACGTGGGAGTCGGCAGGAACGATTCTTTTACTTATGACTCAAGCAGCTCAAGACAAAGCCAAAGAACATCCGTTTAAAGGCGAGCTAAAGTGAGAAGGCGAAATATCCCCTACGCTTGGTTGAACGCTGGGTTTGAGATTCGCCACATAAAAAACGACTCAATGAAAAGGAATCATGAAACACTAGTTTTCCGTAAATACTCGTCTCAGAGAAAAATAACCCGACTCACTGCTAAAATATGATTCCTAGCAACATAAGAGAAAACTTGGTTTGAAACTTAACTGTTTAAATATTATGCCAAGCAACATGAGAGAAAACATGGTTCCAAACTTCACTAATATCCACCATATTTTCACTTTCCCGTTATTATCTCAGTTATCTTCCCTTGTACAAGTTTTTTACACAACCAATTAAGTCTAACATCGATCTTTCTTTTGATAACGAATTTGTTGAACTTCAGTGTTTATAATATATCAAACTTATAGTTCACTTCAAAATGCTTTCGATTAAAAAACAACCCACTCTTCATACCGCTCACATGATCCGTTTAAATTTATTGCTGTAAACAAAAAAGCACGAGTTTTTACTGTTATGACTTGTGACTACATGTGAGCTACATGATGACTAGCTACCTAAACAATTCAGTTAATCAAATCTCGTGACAGACATACGTCTACACACAACAATTGCTGTTAGACGCCATATGTGCCACTTAAGATATAACTGTGAAACTTGAATGAGTAAGAGTGGGAACTCTTTACAAAATGTCTCAATTAAACAGTGATATATACAAACTTAGTTAAGTTATCAAACAGCTGAGAGCTATAATACACATTTGTTTGCTTGCGAAGAAAGAGCAGGGCGCGCCAATCCCCCCCTACATAATAAACGGAAATGGACGCTAACATTATCGGCGTATTGCCAATAATTGCACTGCAATATATTTATTATATTAAGGTTTATGGCACTTAAGATTAGCGCACCCATGACTGAAACTTGACTACGCTCACCGATTGACCAATTTGACTTAAATTAAACACAATTAGATGAGGCAGAAGTGCCTGGAACTCCAACGTGGTCAGTACGTTTGTTTAGCCGGGTAAAACAACTGCTAATTGCTAATTTCCAATTAACGAATCGTGAAGTGCGTAACTCACGCGAAAAAAGAACGCCGAACTAATTAGGTACGAAATGGGCGCGTGGAATTAGCATAGAAAACGCTTAATTGAATACTTGCAACATTTTTTCCTCAATTGTGTTTTTGTTGTTCTAAACTAGTGTATTAATTTATAATTACATGCGTGGCAGCATTTGTAAACTCTCACACCGCCGCTGCTGTTTGCCGGCTTAATATGCAAAACCAATAAAAAAAGATAGAATAATAAATGAAATCATTGAAGTCACGTATACGCACGGTGTTTCCCACACATGGCTGCCATTCACTTTATGACATCGGCGCCACACCTGTCAGTCAGCTGACTGACATAGAGACGTTTATTGATTTATTTAATTTTTATATTTTTCGTGTGTGTTTTCCTTCTAAACAAGCGATAAACACAAAAATAAATAATTAAATGCAATTTGATCTTTAATGGCCTGCTAACTTGTTGATATGGCAATTAACGTAATTATAACGCGTCATTTACATTTATGTATAGCGTGATAGCAATTTGATGACAAAATATTTCGCAAAACAAACGCACTCCTGCAAAGCAATCATTCTTTGCAATTACAACAGACGCTGGCGTTTGGCACGTGATGCCAAATGGGAAATCGCAACTGATACTGATAACTGATAAGTAAATGAGTGCACTGACATGTAAATTACATGGTTGGTGGAAATATGGTGGGATATAAGTATATTGAATTGAATATAGATGCAGATATATAAATATAGACACATAGATAACGGCATATAGATATGGATATATACGAATGAATATGATCTATTATATACGTGGAAAATTTTATTTGGAAAATCCGCCGACTATCACCGTCATATTTGCTTGGTTTTATACAAATTCGTGGGAAATTTATATTTTAAATTAATTAAAGTGTTATTGAATGAGTTTGGCTGGTAGCGCGCATTCTAATATATGCTTGACCAAGACACTCTTCAAGCACTAGTATTTAATTTCAACGCCAAGCGAAGAGTACAACATTGCTAAGTGAAAATATTTATTTTCCGGGAGCTCGTTGCTCATATCTGTACAATATATTTAAAGAAAGGTACAGAATAACCAGTACAAATATATAATAATAATCCAGCCAAAAAAGGTATATTACATAATGCTATATTGCCTATATTGAAATATCATCTGAGTGTGACCCTCCGAAATATCAGTGATTTTCGCGATTTTTTTTAAGTGTTGAAATTATCAATCCGGTTTTTTATAAATAAATATATTCATAACGAATACAAACTGCATTTTTTTTGTTTATTTATCGGGTGTATAATAGTTTAATAAATTGTTGAAATGAGACGTAAACAAAAGGTCCTGTACGATGTCACGATGTCCACGATCTAAAGTAAAAATTATGAAAAAATTATTATTCTGTAAGAAAGTCGCTATCCAGCTATGGAAGCTTTGTTTTTTTTTTTTTTTTTTTTGAAATTTGGCCAAATGGCGGCGGTTTGAACAAAAAATATCAAATTTGGCCCTTTTTTGAGCCAAAAGAAGAAGATTTTAATAAAGCCCTCCATAGGGCAATAGCGAATGACGTTAAAAATGTTTTCGCCAATTTTGTACTAGATGTCCGATAATGCAACAAAACAATCGATTTTTCGAAAACTTCACACTGAAACGATCACCTAAAACACGCAGAAGTCCGAAGTTTATATACGAGGCATAATTTTAGTGTGCGATTTTTGAAGAACTTTGAAAAGAACTCAATCTAAAATCTAGTCTTGCAAAAAAATCACTCACAACACATTTTTGAAAGCAAACACGTTATCGAATTCAAAAATTACTGTTAAAGAATTAATCGTAAAAAACATTTTTTATATAAAAATTTGAGAAAAGACATTAACATCGGAGCCAACGCAGCATTCAACAGCATTCACAGCTAAAACAGGATTCTTTTCTTGATTTAATCGGTCAGTTGCTATAGTGACACGATCTAAACCATAAATAGGAAGAGTATAGCAATGCCTGGGATAACAATTAAAACAAAATTTCGTGAAAATATCTCCTTAAATGAAAAAAGTTTTCATACAAGCACTTGATTTCGATCCTGCAGTTTATATGACAGCTGTATGCTATAGTGATCCGATCTCAACAATTTCTTTAGAGGTTATGACGTTAATTTAGGCAATAATCTGTGCAGATTTTTCGGAGAATTTTTTTCAATTAAAAAATTTTCCTATAGAGGTGTTTGATTTCGATTAATGAGTTTGTACGGCAGCTATATGCTACAGTGATCCTACATCAACCTTTCCTACAAAAAAAAAAACGATTTCTTTGTAAATAAAAGAAATGTACAAACTCTCAGATCAATATCTCAAAAACTTAAGGACTAGTTCGCATAAACGGTCGGTCTTAGAGATTACTTGCTCGTCTCGTTAGATTTCTTGCCAGCAAATGTTAACTTAAGGTTTAGGAATAGAAACAAATAGCTTGTGGTATATTGGTAGAAGTGAGTAGATGGAGAATGAACTTGAAATCTGTTTCTTGCAATTTTTCAACCATGTTCATGATTTGTGGCTTGATGCTCTCTTCCCCAAAAGGAACATTTTTTACAAGACTAAGAGTCATTTAAGACGTTGGATAATACTACATAAACTTCACTATAGAGTTTCAGGTTAGTTATTAAATACTTCAGATGAATTTACAAATATATGCGCCTTAAAATTTGTTAGCTGACTGAGGAGTGGTCTCTCCATGCGTCAATTTCCATTAAGTGGTTAAATGGCTTTCCTCGGGTAAAAAAAGCCTTTTTTCAAAAATTTTTTTCACTTATAAAAAATTAAATATTCTACTCGAATTTTTCAATGTTACAAACACACACTTTTAATAAATAAATTCTGAAATTCATGAAAAACATATTTTAAACTCGACCACTGCGACGCCATTTTCGGTGAACGCACGGGAAAAAGATGAGCACGCGTTGGCAGGATAACTCCTTACAGAATCTTATAAGGCGAAAAAATACGAATTTTAGTTAAAATTTATGAGAACTTGGACGAAGGAAAAACAACTGAAAATTGGATTTTTGGCAAATATTTTTACAAAAAATTAAAATTTCGCGATATTTTTTTCAAATAGCTGTAATCGAAAAAATCCTTCATCCAAGTCTTTAGGAATTGTATTGCAAAGAGCTGTGTCATTTCATGAAGGCCGGTTGAGTAACTAGTTCTCGAGAAATCTTGCCAACCGACTTCAAAAACACAGTTTCTTGAAAAACGCATTCAAAGACGACGTACTTTGCCGAGCTACCCTCGAGCGTACAATTTCTCAAGGCTGTATGTCGGAAACTATTACCCGGATCAACTTGAAAATGGAAGACAATACTGCAGAGGTGCTGTTGAATTTATTAAGGAAATAGCAAATTCGATTTTTGAAACCTGTAAAACCATGTTACTCCTTAGAGACTGCCTGTTGGCCTATTGAACTTTGAACTTGGGGGTGAAGAGCAGAGCCGCACATAGTGTATATACGTTTTAAAATTTTTTTTTAACTGATTTAAGAAGCAAATCTACAACTGTCTGCTTCCGCCAAAGATTGCCTATAGAAATGGGGATATGTTTGAGGATCGATTTTTCATTCATTGTCAAATAATTTTGTTTCGAGCATTTTTTAATTGTATAACTCTAGACAATCCGCAGAATGTTAAACTTTTATTTGTTTTTAGCGGATTATGAGTTCATGCTGCATTAATTTTGTACATAGCTTTAGTTTATGAAAAAATCATGTTCAATATATTTCCTTGATAAATATATCTAAGTCGTCGATTTTTCCATTCAACTTCATTATACTCTTTTCACAAATCTCTGCGTAAATTTTTTTTAATTTTCGTATGAAACAGCATCTTCTGCACGACCATAGAGTTGACGGTTTCTGATGCTCGTCTCAACGGTACAAAATTTATCAAACAACTCACCAAAGGTTGCCTCGGCTTTCATGGAGTCCGAAAATAGTAACTAAAGCTAAATTTTGCTTTAGAAAATTATCTCTAAGTACTTTATTTAACGAACTAATTGCCTATAACAGCGTAAGCGTTGTCTCTGCCAGTAAAGAAAAAGCGGAATTGTCCACTAGCTGTATATTTTTGATGGCTAAATCTAACTACGAAATATATGGCACAATGCTAGTGGCGTTGCCTCATAGAAAACTAACTCACTTGCTGGAGTATAAATATTAAACATAAGTATATATATAAATATGTGTGACCATATTCGCCTTAAAAACACAAACAACTCCAATATAAAAAACTCTTACAAATCTTCAAACAACAAATACAACCACATTTATTTGATAATAAGACGATTAAGGCAAGAAATGACGCTTGATAAGAAACAAGCGATATTCAGTGGCACATATTTTACAAATACAGAAATGTATGTAAAAGTGGAGCAGAACGAAACCCAACAGTAAAATGCATAACCTCACATAACAGTATATACCAAATCAAACATTCCTACACACACTTAAATACAATGAAATAATCTCTGTCGCTTTTGTAATTGCGCGTTTTAGCGTTTTATCAACAGATTTACTAGCGGATCGCACTTACACATATTGTATAAGTAGTTTGAATGCCAATGGAATGTGTATGCGACACACACACGTGTCAGGATACCACCCCATGCAGTTAGTATGTGTGCGTGCTTCATACATAAATACTTTTATTTTCATGTTTCAGCTGTTCATACATACCACGAGGCAAGAAGGCAACGCCGGACGACAAAACCAAACACATACACACACGTGGTGCAAACACCGTTAGCTGGATGTTCGATAGACATACAGTGCTATTGATGTTTAGCGCTTGATGCCAAGTGAAGCGTCAACATGGGCGATATGTTCCGCAGTGAAGCGATGGCCTTGTGCCAAATGTTTATACAACCGGAAGCGGCGTACTCGACGATGGCCGAACTAGGCGATAGTGGCTGTGTACAATTTCGTGATGTAAGTGCGTCCCACACATAATAACAACAGCCACAATAATGTAGTTACACTGCACTGAAATAGATTGAATGCAAGGTAGTAGCTGAAGATCCGATAGCCAACCGACTGTAGTACTTACTAAGCAAGCGAGCAAAATTTTTCACGACTCGAACTTGAAACGAAGCCGGAACCGGTTTCACGTAGAAGTTCAATATTTCGAACTAGTCTATTTCGTATTCGAAAGTTATACTTCTAAACTAGTGTTCTTTTTACCAAGATCCTTATTTCACTGCAGGGTATATACAGACACAAACACACACACTCACAATAACCAAGCGACCATCACAAATGAAACGTCAAACCAAAATGTTTTCTGTTTTATTTATTTTCGTCATTTACCATGCACACCTTGCTTACCCCCAATTTACTGTTTGCTTTCACTTTATTTTGTTGCATTTTCACGTTCCAGTTGAATGCACAAGTTAGCGCTTTCCAACGTAAATTTGTGGCAGAGGTCAGACGTTGCGATGAATTGGAGCGTAAAATACGTTACATCGAAAATGAGCTGCGCAAGGATGACATCAAAATACCCGAGGTGCTGGACGAGCCGCGACCACCGTATCCACGAGAAATCATTGACCTGGAAGCACAACTCGAGGCGATTGAGACCGAAATACGTGAACTTGCCGCCAACAAGGTCAATCTGAATGCCAACCATCAAGGCATGCTGGAACTGAAGCATGTACTCGAGAATGCTGATAATTTCTTCACCGACAGCGAAGTCATCAATTTGAGCGCGCAACGCTTCTCCGATGCCGCCGAGTATGCGCCGCCGCTACCTGGCCAACAACGTGGCCAGTTGGGCTTCGTGGCAGGCATCATCAATCTGGAGCGTTACTTCTCATTCGAACGCATGTTGTGGCGCATCTCGATGGGTAATGTCTTCCTCAAGCGTAGCGATCTCAGCGAGCCGCTTTTAGATGCCGAGACCGACAAACCGGCTGTGAAGACGGTTTTTATCGCCTTTTTCAGGGCGATCAGCTGAAGCAGCGCGTCAAAAAGGTATGCGCTGGCTATCATGCCTCAGTTTATCCCTGTCCCAGCTCCTACTTAGAGCGACAGGAGATGCTTAAGGACGTGTGCATGCGTCTGCAGGACTTAACATTGGTGCTCAGTCAGACAGCAGATCACCGCAATCGTGTGCTAGTTGCTGCTTCAAAGATACTGCCCGCTTGGGCAATTATGGTGAAAAAGATGAAGGCCATCTATCACACGCTCAACCTGCTCAATGTGGATGTGAGCAATAAGTGTCTGATCGGCGAGGGCTGGGTGCCGACTTGTGACTTGCCGATCGTACGCGATGCTTTGGCCAGAGGTTCAGCGAAGGTGGACAGCACAATTACGTCATTTCTGAATGTAATCGAAACGAATGAACAGCCGCCTACGTACAATCGTACGAACAAGTTCACGCGCGGTTTTCAGAATTTGATCGATGCCTATGGACTCTGCTCCTATCGTGAAGTGAATCCGGCACTCTATACCTGTATCACGTTCCCCTTTTTATTTGCCGTGATGTTTGGCGATGTGGGTCATGGGCTTATATTGCTATTGGCGGCGCTCTACATGGTGCTGAATGAGCAGAAGCTGAGCCAGAACAAGGGTGAAATATTCAACTTATTTTTTTCTGGACGCTACATTATGTTGCTTATGGGTATGTTCTCCCTCTACACCGGTTTCATATACAACGACGTCTTCTCCAAGCCGATAAACATTTTCGGCTCTGCTTGGCGCGTGAACTACAATACCTCAACTGTGTGGAACAACTCTATTCTGACGCTAGACCCTCTTTATAGCGTGGACGGCGTATATCCATACGGCATGGATCCAATTTGGGCATTAGCTGATAATAAAATAATATTCTTGAATACCTACAAAATGAAATTGTCCATCATATTCGGTCTTATACACATGGTCTTTGGCGTCTTCATGTCTTTCCTGAATTTCGTGCACTTCAAAAAGTACTCACACATCTTCCTCGAGTTTCTGCCGCAGCTGTTGTTTTTGCTACTGCTTTTCGGTTATTTGGTATTCATGATGTTCTTCAAATGGGTAGTGTATTCTGGAAAGGCCACAGAACAGGCTCTAACACCAGGTTGTGCGCCATCCATTCTCATCTTATTCATCAATATGATGCTCTTCGGACACACGGAACCCAAAGACGGCTGCAAAGAGTACATGTTCGAAGGTCAAGAAGCACTGCAATTGGTGTTGGTTGTGATAGCGTTACTCTGCATACCATGGATGTTGTTGGGCAATCCATTGTTAGAGAAATACAAGCGTAGCCAAAGAGCGGTAAGTATTTTGAAAATATGTATTAAAATTTCCTTAAATTGAAGAATTATTTTGACCCCCCACAGCCACAAATTGCCTACACTAACGGTGTCAACAATACACCGGTAAATAACTCGACAGTAGCGTCTAGTTTGGCTGGTTTGTCTGGTGCGCCTAAACCAGTGGCAAACGGACACGCCGGTCACGGTGTTACTGACGAGGAGCCGATGAGTGAGCTGTACATAAAGCAAGCCATACACACCATAGAGTATGTGCTGAGTACTATCTCGCACACGGCCTCTTATCTGCGCTTGTGGGCGCTCTCGTTGGCGCATGCGCGTAAGTATACTTAATGCATCGATTTTCAGTTGAAATTTTTTAGCTACAAGCTTTTTGCCCATATTATAGAGCTGTCAGAGGTTTTGTGGAAGATGGTGATTCGAGTAACATTTATGCTAACGGTCTACATTCCTGATTTCTATTACATTATCTCCATCGTTTTATATTTTACATTCGCTGCATGGGCATTTTTTACGATCGCTATTCTCGTCATTATTGAGGGAATGTCCGCGTTTTTGCACACACTACGACTGCACTGGTGAGTAGATGTGAGGCGAAATTGTTTAAATGAAAAATAGTAGATTCTAAGGAAATTGTTACAAATGAAAGAAACAGATCTATAATTTATTGCTCAGATTTAAGCCATTTTGCTTTAAACAACTAGTTGATGAACCATCCTTCTTAAATACTTTTGTGCAACTAGGCTTAATAAATTTAAAAAAAATATGGTTTTTCAAAAAATCACAAAAATTTCCAAAATATAAAAAACAAAAATTTAAATATTATTTTTATTAAAAAAATTCTAAATTTAGAAAAAATTATTATTTTATTTTAAATTTGATATTTCAAAAATTTTATTACTTTAGTTTCAATTTTGATTAGTTACACATTTTTATTTATAAAAATGAATTAAAAAAGTTTATTTAATTTTTTTTTTTAATTTAGAAGTTTTAAAATGTTAAATTTAAAAAATTCAGTAATTTCGAAAATCTGCCCAAAAAATTAACACAAAAAATATATTTAATAAACAAAAATTGTAATTAACCTAATTTAAATTGTAATTAATTTAATTTTTTTATTTCTTTTTTCACTAATTTAAAAGTAAATTTAATTTTTTTTATTAAAAAATTTAAAAAATAAAATAAAGAAAGAAATTAGAATAAAAAATAATTAATTAATTTAAATATTACTTATTTAAATTTTAATTAATTATTTCTTTTTTTAATA
This sequence comes from Bactrocera zonata, assembly GCA_037783105.1. NCBI lineage: Eukaryota > Metazoa > Arthropoda > Insecta > Diptera > Tephritidae > Bactrocera > Bactrocera zonata. Next base: position 132,528 of record JBAWJQ010002936.1, read on the forward strand.
ATCCAAATTAAATTGAATTCAAAATTAATTTAATTAATTTCATTTAATTTAAATTTTAATTAATTTAATTTCTTTTAATTGTTTTAAAGTTTTTATTAAAATTCTTTTTTAAATCCAAAATTTTAAAATGTTAAAATCAAAAATTAAAGTATTAATTCACATGATATAAATTATTTCATCGAATTCATTAAACAGCACTAAAATTTCAATATTTTAACGTATTAAAGAAACGAAAAAATAAATTAAATTTTTTATTAACTCATTTCATTTAGAATGATACTTCTTTGTTTTAATTTTTTTTAATTAAAAAAATTTTTTTTTTAATAATTAAATTTTTTTATTTAAAAATCATTACGATATATTTTTTAATATTTTTTAATTTAAAAATTTTTTAGAATTAAAATTAAAAAATTAAAAAAAAATTAATTTTGATTAAGCAAGTAATTTATAATAGAGGAAAATTAATTAATTTGACGGCAGTTCTATCATCCAATGCATTTAAAACATAAAGGAATTTCGTAAAGCTAAACTAAAAAATATAAAAAAATTTTTATTATTATAAAAATTTGAAAATTTAAAATGAAACGTTGTAATAAAAAAAGTTTTAAAATTAGAGTAAAAAAAATTAATTAATTTAAAATTTACATTTTTTTTAAATTTATTTAAATTTTCTTTTAATTAATTTAAAATTAGTATTTAAATTTTTTTCTAATTTCAGAACTTTAAAATATGGAATTTATACAAGCATTTATAATAAATAAAAATTAATTAACATTGCTGCTTCTATTATCCAATCCATTCAAAATCACAGAAATTTCAATAAGCTCACTTAAAAATTTTAAATATTAATAAAAAAACAACTTATTTAAAATTTTTATTTGTTTAAAAAAGTTTTATTTGTTAAAAAAATTTAAAATAAAAAGTTCAAAAATTTAAAAATTTAAAATTAAAAAAAAAACAGTAATAATTATTTAAAAATAATACTTCTTTTAATTGATTCCAAATTTTTATATAAATTTTTTTTTAATTTAAAATTAAAACAAGTAAATTTAAAAAATTTAATTAATTTAAAATTTTTACTTTGCTTTAATTAAAAAAAAACTTCCTTTAAATTTAAAAAATAAAAAAAAATTGTTTATTTCAAATTTTCAAAAATTTTAAATAAATAGTTTAAAACATTTTAATAAAAAAATAAATTAATTTAAAATTTTACTTAATTTTTTTTCCTTCTTGGTAATTAATTGAGAATTTTTATTAAATTTTTTTTTAATTTAAAATATTAAAATTAAGAAAAAAAATTAATTTGAATTTTGTACTTCTTTTAATTAATTCCAAATTTTTATTTAAATTATTTTTGAATTTTAAATTTCAAGATGTTAAGTTTGAAAAACTATAAAAAATTTTAATGCCAAAAATTTTCGAAAAGCTAGCTAAAAAGTTAAAGAAATTTGCAATATGAATAAAAGAAAAATTAAATTTTATTATTAATGTCAGACTTTTAAAGCAATTTCAAAATTAAAAATATTATTTCAATAAAATTTTTCAAAACTCGAGTTTTCATGTCAACAAATATGTAGTAAAATTAATTTTTTATTTTCTTTGCAGGGTTGAATTTATGAGCAAATTTTACGAAGGCCTGGGCTATGCATTCCAACCCTTCTCATTCAAAGCAATACTTGAAAATGCTTATGAAGAGTAAGCACATAACGTAACGTGTCAATCTGTATATACTATAACAGTTACGATAACAAAAAATTAAAAAAGAAAAATTTTAAAAATTTAAATTAAAATAAAATGTTAGAAATAAAAACACAAATAAATTGAAATTCCGCATCTACTACAAAAATTTACTGTTTATTTAAAAAATTCTGAAACAATAACTTACAGGCCAAGTGACGCTCAAATTTTGAGATAACGCTCTGAATGTAAGCGCGTTTGTTTTTCTCCCCAAGAAGCTACCTATTTGTTGGAAGCTTCGATATATTGGACCGCCATGGCATATAACTGCCATACAAATTGAACAATGAAACTTGTAATTATTATATTTTTCTTATTAGCGAAATAAATCACTTTCATTCACACTGAAAACTAACATTGACTGCTGTCAATAAAAGAGTAGGATTTTCCTAAGTTTTGTCTGACGCTTTTTCAATTTAAAATGTCGTTTCATTTACCCTATAATTTGTAAACAATACAATAGTCCACATACTTACAAGTGCTTATCAGCATTAACAAAAGACTTATATGTTATCTACTAATAAGACTTGTAGCAATTATTTGTTAACTAATATTTATTATTTGTTTTCAATATTTATATACGCTCACATACGATTACACAAATGCTCATAATGCCTGTAACTACTTAGGCAGCAATTATGACAACGAACTGCCAACCAAACGAAGAGATAAGAGTGTGTGATATCTTATCGCCAGCTGAAAATTTTTGCACCACTTGAGTTGGGCAACAACAAATTGTAAACATACAAACCGACGTCAACCTGAGTCATACTGCCGCGCTGAGAAACCTATCGCATTATCTGATTACCAATACAATTCACTCAAGTGGGCTATCAAGGTGCCACAGCTATAGCGTGAGGGATTTAATATTATCTGCAACTGTGCACATATATCACTTTTTCATAGTTTTCAATGAGGGTATTCAGTATGTACAGCACTTGGTGTGGTAGCGGAATGAAAGTCAATGTTTGCTGGAACTAAACATCAAACTTAAGCAAGCAAACAAGAGTTTAGACATAGCTGTCTTATCTAATAAATAAAACAAGGATTATTATGATATAAGTTAACTAAGTTATGACGACAAAATTAGAGGGGAAAATTACCTATTTGTTCCAAACTAAAGCCGGAACAATATTGTTTTTTTTTTCGCTTACATTATATTTGAACTTTTTGCCACATTAAAGTTGTGAGTGACGAATCGAACAACCATTTGGTATAAAATGCATATATTGGTATAATCAAATAGATGCATAAGACGTAGCAAGTGTTTAGACGATTTTACTGAGGAATAAATTTAGATATTAATTTAGAAATCACCAAGAAAACTTTTCTGTCAATTTTGAGACGAGAGAAAAAAAGACATGGCAAACAAAGAAGAACTCCTGGCCCTTGATATTGCCAGATGGACGTTCTGACAATTTACGCTGAAGTATTCGTCATACAGAACTTCAACGCTTTTTACGAACTTTAAGAGCGACTTGATATCTAATTTTGCTACCTCAGCTAGTTCCTTGAGCTGCGAAGCTCCTAGATATCTAAGACGAGTAGCAGATAAGGCTGCACTGAAGCATAGGAGGTGTTCCAGTGTCTCTCGCATGTCCACTCACGTAATATGGCAGAGGGTTCAACAAGAAAGTGTACAAACTGCGACGAAATTTAATCTCAATAAAAAACCTTCAAAGTTCATAGCATTTAATTTAAAAAAATGTGGTCCTTAAGTATTTTTTAAGTCTATATAAGAGACCAGTTTTACTAGCAACACCTAACATTCTTACTATTTTTATCTGACCAAGGCCTATGAACTCGGTAGGCTCCTGTCCACGGAAATCTGTAGTAAAAGGCATGAACTCAGCAACAAACAACACACTTATTCTGAGCATATTTTTTTACCGTTACAAAGAAAATAACTGTAGTTACACACACACTTCATCGCAACTCATCGCTAAAATTTTAATTTGGCTGACTAAGTAAATATATTTTATGTATTAACACCTCTTGAATAGCCAACAAACTAAACAAATATTAATAAGCCTTTGTAAATATTTTACAATTTTTATCAGCTTAAGTTTTCTGCATGTTTTTGTATGTGTAGGCAAGCGATTATAAACACTAACATTACTCTAAACTTCTTTTAGCATTTTAAAAATCTGTTTACGGCGACTAAGCAGTTTCAACAACTAAGAAAAACACTGTCCATAACAGCACTAAATTCATACGTACCTACATACCCTGTAGGAAATAAATATTGTTAATAGTCTGAATGATATACTACAGTTTGTTCAATAAGAAACGTCAGAGATCCTCAAAAGTTTTTAAATAAATGACCAGCGTGACGAGCTGAGTCGATTTCTGCCTTTCTGTCTGCATATACAAAAACTAGTCCTTGAGTTTTTGAGATATCACTCATATTCATAATCACGAATTTTGTTCCTTCTAGTCTTTTTCCATACGGCTGCAATAAAAGGAGTCCGGTGCGAATAACAACCTTACGGAATGGACGCCGACAAATGGCCTTTTAGAACCCCCACAACTAGGTAGAGGCTAGCGTTACTGCGGCAAAACAGCTACCATGCTTGATCTCTTGCAATCAATATTCGACCACAAGGTGCTGACGACGACACATGAACCGATTGTAGACCCGTTCTGGACTACCCGCTAAGCCCAGGTATCCAGTATTACAACACAGGAAAAGAGGGAAGCACCATCCCGCTCCTATTATACTGATAGTAGATCTAGGGTACCCTTTCGTTCCAGCTATTGGCTTTGCAGTTGTCTGTAATTCCGCTGTGACCTGGCAACCATACAATTTTCATCACAAAGTGACTCTATGTCATTGATAACGTGGCATTCCTTTGCCAGCTCTGAATGCACAATTAATGAGCAGAAAGCTAATATCGCCGCTCTGCAATCAGAGTGAGAGGCTGCACCCCGGAGCAGTAAATCTACTACTACCTTAATGACCGCAATCTCATCCTGAAAAACACTATAATGGCCAAATGATCTGAGAGTGAAGTTGAAGGCGAGTTTCTGAAAATACATCCCACCACCAACTTTCTTCCTCAAGCTTTGACCGATCCGTAAAGAAGCTCACTGCACCTCTCCTCCAATGGCTTCTACCCATCTACAACCCAATCTTGGGCATGTGGGCGGAAAAAAGTCGGAAGAATTTGTTTTGGCGACAAGAAGGTCAAACAGATCTGGTATAAAATTAAAAAGTAGGAGGATTTTCGAATATTCACATAAGTATTGATAAAAATAAGGCTTCCATTATTGCTTCCTACCTAGGACGAGTTATAAGTGATTCACTGGAACCGCAGGTTTCCATCCGCTGCTATCAGTTCGGGTCATTTGGGTCAATGGCGTGGTCACTGCCTGCCGCCCAATTTGTTTCAATGCTTTAATAGCCTTGTGTTAACTCATAAACGGTACTCAAAAATATTACTCTGACCATCGTTTGCATAAGTAATCCCCCAACCGATACGAAGCTCAAGTTTTTCAAGCCTTCTGGTTTCTTCAAGCCATGATACGATGATATGCAGACCAGTATTCACTGACCTACCTTTACGATAAGCGTGTTGCGCTACTGATATTTGGTAACTCGCCTCCTTACGTGCCAGTCTATCAGTCTCTCAAAAGTAAGAAATAGGAAAAGCTGATGGGCCTGGAGTTCTTGAGCGCATCGTGGGAGCTTTTAGCAGCAGGAGAGGATGATCGACCTGAAGTCCTTGGCCGTAACGTGCGATCTCGTATCAGCTATCGGGTTGAAAGTAACTCTGACTCTCCTCCAGGCCACCGGAATATATTCCAGTCTTGTGCGATTCACATAGATGAATGCCAGACAGTTTCATGACCTCTTAACAGCCTGCGCATGTATGATGCCATCCTTCCTGGAGTACTTGAATGGTTTGAATGAGTTGATCGCGCAAGTCATGTTCCTTCTATCCAAAACCATTGCATTTATCCACCATACAAGTTTAACCAAAACATTGTTGTCGGAACCTTTTCATAAAATTTTCCTACTGGGTCTCAAAGCCACAAGATATTTGATTTGATGCACACATGCCTACGATTAGCATTAACACCATGGCTGCTTACCAGTGTCAACAGATGAACAGCAACAATTGTTACAATAAGATGAGCAACACAAACACAATAATAGTGTTGCCGCAGCAACATAAACAAGCAACACAAGGCAAGTGTGCGGCAGAAAGGATGCCAACAAAGCAGCTGCACAGACAGACGCCTCAACAGATTATATTTGAAATGCAAGGACAGCAGCTGCAGCGACTACAACAAAAAGCTCAGTAAACACTAAAGATAATAACAGCAACATGCACTTGCAACGGCACACATATGCTTGAGTGCATGTGTGTGTGTGTGGCATGTATGTAATTTGCACTTGCCTTCGTGTGGCAGTTCATTGTCGAATATTCGTTACACTGTTTTGCATGAGAATGTCCGCAGACATGATTGGCAACGCGGCGACGGCGTACCCCCTACCGCGGCCGCTGCTAATGCTTTGTTCCGCAAACACTTGCTGCTGTTCTTGCCCCATTTACATATTTAGATGCCACAGCAGGGCGGTTAGGTGTGTTACTCTTGCCACTGTTGATATTTTGGTGCTATTTATGCACCGCGGCCAAACGCGCGCCAACCACAGCGCGTATGTGTGTGTGTGTGTGCAACAAATGCATGTCATCAGCATGAATATGCATACGTCGACAGCGTGGCACTTGAACGCAGGTGAGAGGGCACATAAAAAATGTTTTTGTATGTAATTTTCTTGCTAATTTCCACATTTACTCAGTTGGCGCAATTCGGCGCACACTCACCTTTGCAACGCGCGCGCCACAGTTACTTATATAACTGTACACAATTTTTAAGCTTTTTATATTTGCATTTATAGCTGTGACCGTTATCTGCGCCGACTCTCGTTGCGCTTGCATTGAAGACACGCGAAGATGTCAGCTTCTTTAGTTGGCCTACATTTAGGCGCTGCGCCGCTTGCGCTTATCCTTGACACGCGAACGCGCTGGTACGTAACAAGTGTCCACACAAACCACACACACACACGCACAAAAATATGCCAGTGATTTGTAGTTTGTGTGCGCGCGCGTTTTTCGCACTTACAGACACCTTGTAGAGCTGGCTAAGTGCGCGCCGCAAATAGTGCGCGTCGCCTTAAAATATGCTTAGAATTTTTGTTGGCTTCGCCTCATGCGCAGCTGACACGTTATGTAAATATAAATAGCGGTATTCTTGCTTGCCTGCAAGCAGTTGTAATTCAATTACTAAGTAGCTTAGCTGCGCGCGTGAGTGCCACTCAACTGAATTGCTCGGCTTTCGCAATTGAATAAGTCCATATTTTCCAAACATACTTCTTGCCAATTAACAAGCGCGCGTGCGAAGACATTTCATTCAACCGCAGCTGAAAAGTATGCACATATGCATACACATCTTTTCGAATAATGATTTCTTTAGCCAAGCGCTTTAATTGCGCGCAACACTTTTTTACCTTTGTTGTGCCCTTTTGACCCATTTAATTTCGAAAGCGGAATGCGAAATATTGGCCGTGTGCAACTTTTTAACCCGCCGCAAATTGCTGGTTAATTGCCTCTAAAAGTTGAACTCAAATGAGTTATGTGAACTCACACACACACACACATGCATACGCGCAAACGGCGTTAATTACTTTCATATTTTTAATTATGGAAATACACGAATGCATGCATGCGGGTTGTTGCAGCAAATGTATGCAAGCGCTTTTTCATTAAATAAAAAATTGCAAATAAAATAAAATTAATTGTTAATAAGTAAATTGAGGCAAGCGAAATTTTATCATTTGAACTTTAGCAATTAAAACATTGCCTTATGGGACGACCGGAGGTGAAATGATTTGCTGAAAATTAAAGACTGTGATGGGAAAATCTTGTATAAAGCACTGATCTTTCTTCCAAGATTTTTCGTTATCGAAACTTTCTTTTGTTATCGAAAATTGCTGTTGAACTGATTTACAATAGAATATATGTAGTAGGCCAACATGCCAACTTCTTAGCCTGAAAATGGCAGTGGTTTCAGATAAGCCTCCATTTATTAATAACTAGAGAACCAGTTCGCCGGTTTTGCCTTAGAGGAAACAAATAAGCAGGTTTTGGATTTTATTACGGCCTTTTTTAGGAAACACAAATAGAATACTCAAGTATTTTAATGATTCTTTATTGCTCACTAGTGCAGAGGTCGTACTCTTCAGTTAAGTCCCTTGTGATACACAACATTTTCTATTTAATTACCTCGCCACGTATAATTGACCATGCGAAAAATATAGATACTCCAGATTCAAACCAAAAATGTTTTAAATTGGCCTTGTGATTTGTATGACCATTACGAATGATAGAATCGGAAATTGAAGTATTTTAACCTCAAATGGCATATTGGTTGGGATCATCGGTATACTCCGAATGAAAACTTTCTCACCTTCGAATTTTCCTTTGAGGATTGTAACGCAAATCACATTAAATTTACTTACCACCTAAAGATATTGTTACATAATTTTATTTGGCTTATATTTCGAAGCATTATTACTACGAAGCCAACCATTAGGCGTAAATTTTGCATTCGAAGTAGTTTAAATATTCAATTGATTAGTTATTGGCTTTATTTTCATCTATTAATTAGCCAATTAATTTGAATTCATGCATTGATCCGATGTCCATATTCTGAACTCGTATGTTAGGTCTTCTACATCTTTCTTCCTTGCCGCTAAAATTGCTCGCTCACTTAACAATTCATTACTTTAGTGGTTACTAATGATGTTTGTTGAAAAGTTCGTCTTTCATTGAGATAAAGTTACAGAAATTATTGGGAAATGAAATAAATCCGCTCGATTCATCAACAGGCTCTCAGCTATTACCGATAATCAACAATTGCTCAAAAAAATCTTCAGCAGATATATCACTAAGCAATGCAGTCATTTATTTCACAATTCGGCGCTAGCATTCCTAATATGACAAATAAACACTTGACGTAACACATGTCTTTGAGCAATGTCGTCATTTCTGGAGGCGATAAGAAATGCAAAATATGGCGTATCGTATTGAAGCGCACCCTTAACCACATATGCGGCCAAATTATCTTTATTGAAATACTTGAAAACGAAATCGATGGCAAGTTTTTTCAACCAATGCCAACATTTACTTTATATATGTATATTTAATTATTTTACGATTCAAATTATTTTTACCAAAGGTGGCGTTTTGGCTCTACGAAACCGCAGTTAACCAATAATACTTTTTAATGTTTTCGTCTGATGGCGAGCACTGGAAACGGCTACATTTGCTCAGAAGCTTGAACGCGTCCAAAAAGCGTATCTCATTCAAGGTTTAAACAAAAAGTTTCGCGAATTTTTAATTTTCGCGGGCTACGTGTATTCGATTTTCGATTGTTTTATTCCGTTATGTTGGTACTCATATCTCTTACTAATACCGACAAGGCCGGCCAATTTGAATATTAAGCTAATTTTGATTTCGAATAATGACAGTGACATATGGGCAAGCTACATTGGACAAAAGCATCGTTTATCAGTGGACGACGAAGAGCGTGCCGACCGCCCGAGCACGTCAATAAAAGACCAAAACACTAATGAAGTAAAGAAAATAGTATTAGCAATCGTATGCAAAGGTCTTACGGCCAACAAGGAAAAAAAATTTACAATAAAAAAGCCACTGCTCACACTTCGTTGCTTTTGCGCGAATATTTGGCTAAAAACAATACATCAAAGTTTTCGCAGTCACTGTATTTGCTAGACCTGGCTCCTGTGCCATTTTTTGTTTCCAAAACTGAAGAGGTCCATAAAAGGACGACTTTACCGTACGATTGAGAATAAGATTAGCCTCGAAAGAGGATCTTAACGAGATCAAAAAAAAAAAATCGTTTAAATGCTTTGATTATAAACCGTTTAGGATTAAAAAATCGCTGGCAGATATGCAATATATCTGGGGGTGATTACTTTGAAGTGAACAAAGTAGCTTTAATCAATACATAAACACTCTCTTAAGAAATACAAAATTATTTGTTAACAAAGCTCGTAGGCATCTCTGGTGCATCACGAATTACGCAAACTATAGCACCAACAGAATACCGTCTTCTTTTCCAAAAATTTAAAAATATCAAAATTTCATAATTCGATTGTTTAGACATTCTTCCTAAAAGGATCAAATCATGTCTGAACCTATAGCCGTTTTATTGTCGTGGCAACTGGTAAACATTCTGCGCGATTTTCGCGAAACTACATTTTTTCAGGTGGTTGACAAAATATCTCAAATTCTACTTAACATATTCTTTTGAAATTTGATAAAAAAAAAAATCTTTGTTGTACATCTCTCCAAGGCGCATTTTTCTACTTTTGAAAAATTGTAGTTTTAATCATCTTTAAAATATTTGGAAAAGTAAAAAAAAAAATCCGATAGCGGCTGAAGAACTTTGTGAATTTGTTTGTTTTAGATCACTACAGTAATTGGAATCATGTCAACCGGGAAACATTTGACATATACTTTAACACCCACGGACATTGCCGGTAGGTGCATTGATGCGAAGCACGCTCTAAGACTCAGGGAAGCTGGGAATACGAAAGGTTCCGAACAATGACGAGCAGGAATTCTTTCCTACTTCAATTGAATTTTTGCAAAACTGCAGCGCTGCGTAGCAGAGGCTCTCTGTGGTAGCATTTACTCTGCCCACATACTGATGTGGGATATGTGTATGGGAAGGAGACGCTGTAGTAGAGACGCAGTGAGCTTTTCCACGGATTGATCGAAAATAAAGAGCTCTTCGTCAGTCTTTGCTATATTCTACCGAACCACTGTAACGCCTTTCAGAACACTACAGTGCTATTAAGGTGGCGGTAAAAGTACTGCTACGAATTACAGCCTCTTTATATCTTCCTAACTGTACGCTCAAAGCTAGTCAATGATTGTCTGCTCTCACTAGAATAGCATTAAGCTACTAGTTCGTCTGATTCTTTTGGGTATCTGATCACAGCGGCAAAAACTGAAAAAACTATGAGCTAACCAGAAGGGGGCGCCCATGCCCCGCTCATATTGGGATGGACGCGAGTTTGACCTCCTTTGGTATTTTGTGTTCCAACAAGTTGTCAAAGTTGTATGGAGGAGGGTTAGGTGGAAATATCCAGGCACTTTCTGCTCCATTGTTCAGTCTTTGCAAGGCTGAGAATGTAACGTCTTGGCAGTCTTACCTTTGTCGAACTAGCAAAAATAAATGAAACTGAAATTTGTGTCCGTCTCAAAGCACATTAAATATTTTTAAGGGTCTTATGAACTTTTATATAAAAGTTTTAGGTAGCATGATACACAGGTGTCATAAGTTGTCCTAGTAAGATGCCTGTTAGGAGCAACCTCTTAACCTAACTTAACTATTCTACGTTGAGTTGGAAGAATTACGCTCAGCGTTTCAAGGACTCTCCTTACATGTAATATTTACACATACTCAGAAATACTATAAAAAGAACAGTGAGTTTCATAAGAAACTTTAAAAAAGATGTTTGTTTTCGAATTTTATGCAGACTTGATAGTCACGGCGATTTCTAATGTACCTGATTTAGCCAGCGAAGTACTGAAAACGTTTTTATCAGCTTACTGCAGCTTTATTAGATTTGTCAAGCGTTACAGAGTTTTAAATCGAACACAATATACCAGTTATTCAAACAGACAAGCAGAACTGAAAAATAACTATAAAAAAGAATGCCTATTTGGAGGCACTTACCCAATGGCTTGACGGCAGTGAGCTACTTGATAGTTCAGGAAATATGCACATGAGACTTCTTTTTGTATTTTTTATGCTTTTTTGAAAAAAAAATTGATTTGAACTATTTACAATAGTAAACCTGCACCAAAATCTGTAAAACAAAACTTTTCAGCATTTCATTTTTAGCACTTTCATGATTTAACTCTTTTTATGAATTCAACTCGTCGGTATTTTTATTTTCTATACTATTGTGCCCAAAAAATAAGGTGACTTTGTATTTATTTTGAAAATTCTTTATTTATTCTTCCAAATCAATTTCATCCCCTTCAAAGTAATCCCCTCCCGATGCAATGCATTTATGCCAACGGATTTTCCAATCTTCGAAACACTGGTTGTAGTCACTTTCCGGGATGGCCTTCAGTTCAGTCTTCGCTGTGGCTTGAATCTTCTCTGTCGTATATAAACGGTGTCCCCGGAGCGGTCTTTTGAGCTTGGTGAACAGCCAGAAGTCGCACGGCGCCAGATCAGGTGAATACGGTGGTTGCTGAACGATATGGGTTAAGTTTTTGGTGAAATGATCTCGAATTACGAGGGCAGTGTGGGATGGTGCATTATCGTGGTGTAAAAACCAAGAATTGTCTTTCCACAATTCCGGCCTTTTTAGGCGGATAGCGTTACGCAAACGACGCATAATGTTCAAATAATATTCTTTGTTGACTGTTTGCCCGGTTGGAAGGAATTCATAATGCACAACAGCACGATAATCGAAAAAAAACAGTCAACATGACCTTGATTTTTGAGCGACTTTGGCGGGATTTTTTTGGTCTCGGCTCTCTTTTGACACGATATTCGCTCGATTGATCGGTTGTTTCGGGGTCGTAAGCATAGATCCAAGTCTCATCGCCAGTTATAATGCATTTTATGACACCCTGGAAGTCGTAAAGCATCGTTTCACATACTTCAACGCGACGCCTTTTTTCCAAAAAAATTCAATGTTTTCGGTACCAGTCGAGATTTGACGCGCTTGAGGCCCAAAACATCCTTCAAAATGGTATTGGCTGAGCCTTTAGATATGCCAATTTCATCAACAAGGTCTCTAATTGTTAATCGACGATTTTTCAACACCAAATCTTTGATTTGTTGAACGTGAGCTTCGTCGGTTGAGGTTGATGGTCGCCCTGGACGCTCTTCGTCTTCGACACGTTCACGGCCGGCTTTGAACTCACTACATCACTTGTAAACATTTTTTTTAGATATAGCCTCATCACCAAAGGCTTTCTGCACCATCCTCAACGTATCCGCAGCAGAAAATTGATTCCGTAAACAAAATTGAATGCAAATTCTTTGCTCAACAAATTTCGACATCGCAAAAAACGAAAAACTCACTTTTAGCAGCTCACAAAACGCTAATGAATATTTTGACATGAATTTGACATAAATGTGACTGACAGTACTACTAACCTAAAGCAAATAATTCTCCAAATCCTTCGACGCGCGCAGTTTAAATTCAAATGTCACCTTATTTTTTGGGCACAGTAGTACATACACTGGTTTTGACTAGATAGCGAACAGCTGGCGAAACGATGATGGTTAATGTATATTTCACGAAAAGGTGTACACAATATTCTTCATACGTACAGAGTCATAAACAGCACGATCCGTAACATGGTCTTTTCGGCTTCGGCTCATATTTGCCTCGATATTCAACCGATTAATCGTCTGTTTTCGAGTCGTAAACATAGATCCAGGACGCACTACCCGTAATAATATGTATCATGATATCCTAGTAATCGAAACGCATTGTTTCAGAGACCGACGCTATTTTCCCGAAAAAATAAATGATTTTAGAACCAATCGTGCTTTCACTTTTCTTAGGCTAAAATGACGTTTTCAAATGGTTTTCATTGCTCCCTCCGATATTCCAACGATGCCAGTAAGATCTCTGGCTCTTAAGCGTCGATTCTTAAGCATTAATTTATTTTTTATTGACGTGTTGATCACCAGTTAATGTTGATGGATACTGAAAGTGGTGCATCGTCAACGCGTTCTTGACGCTCTTTGAATAATTTGCACCAATCGAAAACACTTGTTGGCAACAAACAATTATCACCAAAGATCTTTTCCAACATTCTGAACGTTTCAGCACTATAACTTTGATTTTCCACACCAAGTTTCAATTAATCTTATTTGTTAAATAATTTCAATCAACGTAAAAACCGCAGAAAGCACTTTATGTACTTCAGAAAGACAAGTGTATACTAAACAATAATGACTATTTTAGTATGAAATTTGGCACAAATATCACTGACAGCCATAACAATCTGGAAAAAAATATTGCACGAATGAGTTTTTGTGCAAAATTTAAATTAAAAAGTCTTACTATTTGTTGCCCACAGCATACATTATTATTGAATTAAACACTTTATTCTTTTGCACAGCATACATGAAATCAATAAGCCCACTTTAAAAGCAAAAATGTCTGGTACTGCAGCAATTTACATGGTCATAAATTATCAAATCGCCAAAGAGCATACAAATTGTTCTCGAAAACCTGCATATTTTCTACATGCAACCGCGCGCTCGCCAGCTCAGGCAGCAGAGTGCAATACACATTTTATTTGTAATATTTGTGCTTTCATTTTGGCGCAGAACTTTTATATATATAGTATATGTGTGACTTTTTACTTGTATGCCAGTTTTGAAAGTTGACATAGCACACGGCATATTCAATTACGTTTGCGCATTAGGGTGTGACGAATCGTGTATATTACATTCCTAAAATTTATTTTTCAGCTCAAGGAGTAGGCAGCGCGGCTGAGACGCAAAATATTGAACACTTTGTGAAGAGAGAGTAGAAATTCGAGACATTCAGTTGGACTCAACAGAAGTGCACCCTAATGCATTTATACACAACATAGACATGCATATGTTTGTTAGCTCGCATAGCATGGCTGGCGTTTCTACCGAAATTGCTGTTATTTTATTGATAGTTGTTGTCTCAACCATTTGGAGGTGTCTACGAGTATTTTGCATGCAGCGGCAAGCGCGCCACAGGCTGGCTGGCTGGCTATCTGGCAGCGAGCAAAAGGTTTTCAATTGTGTTTACAACAAATATAAATCAAATTGTGTCAAGCGGTTGGCAACCCAAAGAATGCTTTCGAATTTGCTTTTTTATTTTCAATTTTATATTTTTTCATTTTCATTTTCAATGCTTTTTGTAATATTTGGGCCGATATGCGCCTCTGCTCCAGCCATTTCCGCCGCCGCCATCCACGTTAGCGCGGTGAGTAAGCACCTATCAGTGCTACCAACAGCGGGCGTTGCCAGTGAAAGGCTTTTTACTCCTACATTTGCACAGCCGCTGCCAATTTTCTACGAATTTCGTCCGACACCGCCGTGCCGACAAAGACAGTGCCCACTTGAACGCCCACTAAACCGCGGTGGCGTTAGCAAATATTGTGCAATAAACCAGACAGCGAAACCCCACTTCAAAAGCATGTAGACATTTGCTGGTGTATGCATATACGTACATATGTACATACATATATACATACATAAATCTATGCTAATATGTGTGCCCGCCCCTGCTGTCTACATTTGTTAGCGCAATCGCTGCGTTCGGCGTTTGTTTGTCGAGCTATCGGCACCCTGTTTGTTCTACAAACACACAGACACTAGTGTATGCTTTTTATGTATATATGTGTGTGTGTGCGTGGCGCTGCCTTCAAAACTAATCGAAATCGCAAATTTATTGCCTTTTAATTGTTGCTATTGCTTTTGTTGTAGTTGGCGCTGCCTACTGGGTATTTTTCACGCGCTCCCTCACCCCCACCGTCTTATTTATAGTTTTGTTTATTCAGATATAATACTGCTTTTTCACTGTCCTTGTTGTTTTTGTTATTGTTGTTTTTGTAAGTTTCATTGTTGTTTGCAAATAACAGAAGCACTGAATTTGTAGAAATTGAAAAATGTTTTAGCAAAACGGTGACACGAATGCTTGTGTGTGTTTTCCTTGTTTTCGTTTCATGTTGTTCAATATATTCTTGTATGTATACATCCTTGCATATATTTTCGTGTGGAAATGTAGTTTGTTTCGTGCAAATTCGGTTTCATTTTGATTTCACTACCTCGCTAGCCATTTAACCTCAGTTTTATTGATTTTTTTCACTTGTTTGTTTACAACTTCAAGTAACAAAATTTATGTTGCACAAACTGGACTTTGCTTTTCTGCTAATTTAAATGTTCTGGTGTCGCATTTAAAACTAAAATAATTTTTAAATATCCAAACATACTTGAAAGCGGTCCATTGTCGCTTGTCTCCTTATAGATAGCTGATAATAGGCTTTATTTAAGATCTATCTACACTTTCTACTTATCATCTATCGCATTAAAAAACAATATTCAAGATCAAATTTGACCCGGACGAGTCTTCAGGATCTATAATTTTTTTTTCCTAGGTTGCTACAATCTTTAATCTATGTAACAGCTCCCTGAAAATGCTAGGCATTTTTCAGCACCAATCGGTAGACTTCCGGTCTTAGACCAAATATCCTGTGGATAGCAAAACAACATCCGTTTGAAAGCAAGCTAAAGTAAGAAGGCGAAACATCATTCTACAGGATTTTGCGCAGGGTTTGGGACACGTTGTGTAAAATATACCCCCAATAAAAAATCACAATATTCTCAGATGAGAGTACCTCCTTTTAATGACGACCACTGCACTGTGTTAAGGAATAACTATCGTCAGAAGTTGCTACTTCGAACCTAATAGGCAATTTAGAAGTAAAGTTCTTACTCGAGGAACATAGATCATGTTCTACAAGTCACTTGTCATTCCCGTCCTACTATATGGTGTAGAGGCGTGGACGAAGACAACATCTGATGAGTCGGCCTTTCAAGACATCGAGAGAAAATTTCTGCGGAAGATTTATGGACTTTTGCGCACTGGCCACGTCGAATACCGCAGTCGGTGGAAAAATAGGCGAATTAAGGACAGCGCCTGCGCTGGCTAGGTCATGTCGTCCGAATGGATGAAAACACTGCAGCTCTGAAAGGAGTCGACACAGTTCCCTCCGGTGGAAGCAGAGGAGGAGGAAGACCTCCAGTTCGTGGAAAATACCAGATGGGGAAGGACCTGCCTATACTGAAATCTCCCAACAGCGAACAGGAAGAACGACTGACACACTGTCCTAAGCTCGGCTATAACCACGTACGCGGTGTTGACGCCAAAAAAGAAGAAGAAGAACACGCTAACCACCCTGGTAGAGTTCAAGGCCCATCTAAAACCGGCCGATTAATCGGCCGTCAGTCTAGGTATTTCCTATAACCGAAATTCTTAATGTGCGAGTATATCGGGCACTCCGAGAGCACATATACTCCGACCTATCAGATGGTCCACACTTACAATCCAGCCTGTCAGATAAGTATATCTGATGCAAGAATGCATTCAGGGTCCCATGCCCCGTAAACAGGAAACTCAGACTCAGACTCAAACAGAAGCTGATGTCTGGGTTACTCTTAACAAACGGTCACCCGACCGTTAGGGCTATTGTCCCGTTGGTCTTGCTGCCTAAATATCCATTTTCGATTGCCAATGATGAAGTGGAGAGAGCCTAAATTCAACAGCACCTTCTATGACAAGCCGTTTATATCACAAGTTTCGTAGTAACGGAAACATCATGCAACATTGCACAGCGAGGAGTTTTCGGCGACCCGAGAACGTCATTCCTGATTTCCACCATAAGGCTGTAGAGAGGTAATTCGGTAAAAAGAGTGTCAATAGTTGTTATTGAAAATCTAGCGAACTCCTAGAGCCCTTCCAGGGTTACAAGAATAAGCTACTACTACTACTTGCGGGTCGTAGCTAATTTATTCTAGGATTGGACGTGAAGTATTACGACATATGTCTGGTTCATAAAGCCACTGTCGAGGCGTTAAATGAATGGGTGGCGACTAATAGCCTCCACATTATGAATGAGCATACAGGCGTGATTGACATTGACTTGACGCGTATAAATCAGGCAGGAAATATAGCGTTCGATGTTAAGATCACTTAAGTTCATAGGTTAGCATATATCTCTCAAACGTCAGCCTCACCTTCACGAATTACCCTTGTTTATTACGAAAGAGACTTTAACGACTGATAATATGCGGTATAACTTTATTATCAGTGAGGATGAAGCTCCTGCGCCCCTGCTAGCATAGAAGCAATACTCTCAACTTCAAGCGGTACTCCGCAGTTCACTATGAACGAAGCTTTAACGACAGAGCAAAGGTGGTCCTCATCAGCGTGGACAGTCTAACGCTAAGCCAGTTTAGTGCCAATACCAGTAGCGCCGGAACCCAGCGAGCACTTCCCTTAATTTTGGGCGTTTCGTATAAACAAACAATAACTGCACTTACCCAAAGCTACGTTTCGTAGATCGCAGAGTACAAATACAAGACTAGAACATTCTGAACAATATTATTAGGGGTAATTTCACTACAATTAGTGCAACGTATAAAGTCAGCAATTCAGAAAATTGGGCAAAACAAATCCGATACCGAAAATACCTTACCGACAACTCAACCTAATTTCAGGCACAATAACTAAAGTAAACCAATTTTCTACCATTTATTGCCTCGTACATTATATACGAGTAAATCTAAACCAGCATGCGGACAGGCAGCCGCAGCCCGAGAAGAGGTGAGCAGCTGGCCAACTAAACAAGCAACCAACTAGTCTACGCTGAGCTGCAGCGAGCCCGCTTAGCAATCTACCACAAAAATGCCACGTTGTGTATAATTTCGCATTTATATGCCAGATCGTCAGTGCGCCATCAAGAGCACGCGTCCCGGCACGGTTGCACAAACCACAGTTGGTGGCAGCATGTGTGCGATGGTGTGCGTGCGTGGCGAGCGTTGCGTGAGGCGTGATTTCAGCTGGTGAAATAAGGCAAGCTGATGTGCTGGCACACACATACATACATACATATATGCAAAACTAAAAAGTTTCCACATTGTTGGTGTTGTAGAACAACATGCTTAACTGTACATATACACATAACTGTATAGGAATATATGTTTGTAAGCACTTGTCAATTTCGGGTGTCAATACAACGTTGTAGTTGCCATAAATCATATTAGCTTTGCATTCGTGTACCTAAATCCAGGCACAACCACACACAGACAACTAAATTCGTGTATTTGACTAAACATACTACTCACACACACACCCACTCATAAATATGTAAGTTAGCGTGTCGCTGTGTCACATCACGAATGCCTGCACATTTGGCACGGCACCAACAACAATAACAACAACATAGTCAACAATATTTGTTGCGACATGAAATGTGCCAGCAACCTCCAAAGAACACGTACCAATTTAACCATTTTCATGTGACCAGATGTAATCGTGTAGTGGGCATCATAATATATAAAATATGCATGTGTGCTTGTGTGTGTGTGGGTGGCAAGTACATGATTGCTTGACAAGCAATGCAGAATGTGCAAAAAAAATTTAATTGTCAATAAACCTGAATATTACCAATGTCCAAGCGAATTTGTTGACAATTCGCAATTTACACGCGCCAGTGTTGCCAGTTAAATAATATTTGAGAACTAATTATGGAAATTTGTATATTTGACATTGGAATTACTTTTACGTTTTTCAAATAATAGTCAAAAACCAAGCGATTGAAGCGCGTAAGCCTCTTTAATGACTTCCAAGATATTGAACTACAACTTTTATATAAAGGCTGATCCCTGTAGAGGTATCTACAGCCTTCTCTTGACAGATTACGCGTGAGTCATGTCAAGCTCTTATATTACGCCTGAGGAAAGTTTACAAATCGTTCAACTATATTATTATATTATTTAAAATTCATATTCTGTAAAGAATGTGTTTCGGGCGCATCGCTCAACTTATGGTCAATATTATCACCCTACAATCACCCATGTTGAGACCCAGCTTCCATTATGAAATAATATTTGATCGAATAGACTACGACTAGCACGCAATGAAGAAAATATAGCAGCGGTAACTGAGAGTATACACGAAGACCGTGGAGAGTTCTTTCGACACCGTTTGCTGCGATACGGCCTGACGTAATGAACGACTTGATGCACTTTATGTCGAGATCTTAAATTTAATGCGTACAAAATACAGCTTGTGAAAGAACTGAATCCGCTCGACCTTCCCAGACGACGTCAGTTCGCTTTACGGGCTCTTGAAAAGATTCAAGAAAATCCGTTGTTTTCGAGCCAAATTTTGTTCAGCGATGAGGCCCATTTCTGGCTCAATGGATATGTAGACAAGCAAATTTATTGCATTTGGGACGAAGAGCAGCTTGATGAGATTCAAGTGCTGTCATTTCATCGAGAAAAACCAACAGTTTGGTGTGGCTTGTGCTTCAAAAATGATGCCGGTAAGAACGTAATCGTTAATGGCGATAAACCTGGCAATAAACTTCAAAAATAAATACCAAATTTTCTTCGAATAATAATAAATTTGAAGTAACTGTGATTTTTCTACAAATGCATTTTTGTAGCAATCCTTCATTCAAGGTCCCTTCAAATGTACAAATACTATATGTTCATTGAGGTAATATCACCGCTCAGAACATTTAGTATATTAACAGTCCAGAGAACAATATGGTCTGAGCACTCTTGTATTCCTAACTAGAAAATGAGAGTAAATAATTTGCATTCGTAATTTATATTGATCTTTTTGAAAATCTATTAACATAAGACCTTTTCGACTACCCAAATGTTTTCTTAGAGTGCCTAGGTGGTGTATAGGGACTACAAACTAACATAAAAAAGCGCTCATAGGGATGATGATGCGAAAAAATTACTCCAGAAGTCAGCCTCATCTCGACACGGTATTCCCTGTTTACTACGAATTAGGCTTTAACGACCGAGCAAAGGCGGTGTAACCCTATCATCAGGAAGGAGAAATCTCATCAGCCTAATGGCAATAACAATAGTTCTCATCTCGGTACCTCTTGTTCGCTAAAAATTATGCATTAAGGACTATGCAAACCTTGTAGAATATTTCGATCAGCGAAGTGGACAGGCCTACGCCTCTGCCAAGATAGAGGTACGAGTAAAACCCTGAAACAAGACATCATTTTCAAACATCTTGATTACCGAAGCTGAAATAAATATTTAATCAGTATTCATGATAAATTGAAAATAACCCTGCGCATATAAAAAGAATCAGGAATAAGAATGTCGAATGAGCTTTCACTTTTAGAACCGACCAAGCCATTGGGAATATAGTCTGAGCAAAGTTGAAAATTTAACTCTCGCGAACATACTCTCAGCATAATCACTTGTCCTTGTGCAACGAATCGTACTTCAAAGAAATATGTAAAATTTCTTTGAAGTTCTCAGAAATGTGTGAAAATGAAAAATAATAATAATAATAACAAAGAAATCTCGACAGCAGTTGGTAGAAAAAACTTTGGGTAGATCCAAAACCCTTTTGTCGGCGGTTGCGTGAGTGACATTTTAATGGCAATATTTTGGAATAATATAAATAAGAAGAGTAAACAGCTTTAATAAAAACACCCTGTATTTTAATACATCCGGTAGGTAAGCTGTGATTTTATATAGCAATATTGGACCGTTTGACGAAATCGGCGAAAACGGCGGACGTTTGAAGAAAAAAAGAACTGTTTCACAAGTCAGTGAAAACGATGGAAAAAACCGATGAATTGGACTTACGGATCTTTTATATTCCCCAGATCTGGTCCTTAGCGACTATCTTCAGTTTTCGGATCTCAAAAAGAAATGCTCATTGCGGAGAAGTTTTCTTCGAATGAAAAGCTGATCGCCGAAACTGAGGCCTAGTTTGAAGCAAAGGACAGATCGTAAGAGAAAAATTATATCGAAAAGTTTGGGGATCGCTATAATCAGTGTATCACCTTCGCAGGGAATAAAATGTTGAATAAAAAAAATTAATTTTACCAAGAAATGTGTTTTGCTGTGGTAGGTCGAGGACTTCGCAATTGACGTGATAGTAATTGACAATTGTTAGTAATGAATACTTTATAGTAATTAGTAATTAATAATTGATAATAATGAATAATTTTCCGAAAATTTAATTTATTTTCTCAAAATATTTTGACTTACCTACATAATATAACTAGATGACTACCCGACTTTGCTTCACTTTCAAAAAATGAATGTAGAGGAGTCAGCATTTGGACCTCCGGGTAAAGATTTTTTATGTAGACTGCCATTTCGGTGCGTCCGTTTCACTTCCTTATAAAAATTTTTCATTAAGTCGAAATTAAAAAGGCTTCAGCAAAATATCAAAGCTTGCCTGAAAGAAATTATTTTGGGATATATAACGGTATGTCTTCCATAAAACTCTTGCCTTAATAAAGCCAATTTATCAGCAAGTATATTTGAAACAACATTTGACCAACCAAAAGCTGCCACTCCTACCTAAATCACGGCAAGCAGCAGCAGCAAGTAGCACAAAGGAATTCCTTACAAAAGCATAAACTCATAATCGGACAGTAAAGTCTTTGCGAAATGTCAGCAATAAATCAGAAATTAAATATATTTTTCTGACAATTTCTTTGAAAATAATGCAATTGTACGTAAGTAAGAGCATAAGTACGTAAGTAAGTGAAACGCATTCACTTGCACGAGCCGAGTTAGAGCGCAGCACAGTCTTAGAGCACTCACAAGTGCGCGAACCCGACAGCAGTGGCAGCGCGCCAGACGCAAGGCGCACGGCACGACAAGTGCGACACACTTTTTGTTCAACATTTCCATTATGCTTAGGCTTATGTGTGTGTCAATGAGTAAGTGTGCGTGTGCAGTGAGTTGCGCTGTCTTTGATAGCGGCAAATGTCATAAACTACTTAGACATTATGCCTTTTCTACAATATTTTATGCGAAACCGCGCCGTGGACCGGCCATCAGCGACGGACGCTGAGCACCGAAGTCTTATTATTCTGTAAAGTAAGGACTTTTGTATGAAAATGTGTAGTCTTATTATTCTGTAAAGTAAGGACTTTTGTATGAAAATGTGTATGTGTGCGTTTAGATTGAAGTAGGACGCTGGTCATGGCTGGCTGCCGAGGCTGACATTGGCACGCGCGCCATAGGACAAATTTTACAATTTACTCGCCAGCATTCAGCATTCGTTCGCTGTCACTATGCATGTCTATGTGTGTGTCGTAGTCCATGGCTGAAACACAAGCAACTCGGCAGTAAAGTATGGACCGACAGCTCGCCACGCACTAATGGAGTTGGGAGTTGTAGGCACTTCAATGCGGTTAAGCATAAATTGAGTGCCAACTATGACGACCGCGCGACCGAAGCCATTAGTCGCGAATGTGTGCCAGCATGCGCACAGTATGTGTGTTTGTGCACCTGCGGTATGTCCAATTTTTCAAAAGTCTCAAGGACATGCAGGCATATTTATGCAGCAAATTCATTTCAAGTGCTTATTGTTTTTGTTTTTGTTTCACTCTCTGTTTTTCGTTTGCGGTTCGACATTTGACGCATTTACGAGTTATTTTATTTGCCTTCGCTTTTTCATTTCTAATTTGCTTTAATGGGAGATTCGGCAAAGGTTCGGGCATTCCATCATTGCAGCAGCATTGCGTAGCCGCCACTTCAAAGGCCAGCGCCTTGCCGCCGCCATCGCACTATGGGGAATTTGCCCGATTTCATGGTATTTAGTCATTTTATCGAAGGTTAAATATTTGGGTTTTTTTTAAGTAAACATATTAAAAACAGATGGCTCCATATGACTCCATACCAAAAATGTTAATTAACAGTGCACTGTTAAGGCTATGCACTGTTAAAGTCAGCTGTTGCAGCCCAAAAGCACGTGGTTGAGAAAAGGCAGTTTTTGGTTAGTTACTTTGAAAGTGCGATACTTAAAAGTTAAACAATTTATTAATTCAATTTATGATGGAAAACAATCATACTGGTTTGTATTATATGTTGTGCGTACTAATATTTTGATATGTGCCTGTCTTACTAATATTTAGCCAATTTTAAAACAGGTCTAAAAGGTAATTTTTTGAAAAAAAAAATTAACTTTACGTAGACTTACAAAAAATACATTTCGTTGTAACAGTTTAAGTCCAGTATATGTCGTAGAGCCATTAATTATGAATAAAAGACAATTTGTCTCAATGTGCACAAATGCGCACAATCTGCGTAATTTCGTTTTTTGTCAGGTATCTTCGAGTTTTCGAACGCGGAGCTTTTTGAAGTATGGCTTAAGGAGACGGAGAACTCAAACCAAGAAAGATCAATTCTTGATTTTCTTTCGAGCAAAATAAGTAGAGACATTGATGTTGTAAAACACAACAACTATTTGAAAAAGAAAAGCAGTTTATTTTGCCTAAATATAAATGGTAAATGGAAGATATGCAAGAGAAACAAAAAATATTTTGAGAAGAAGTATACAAATTGGCTGCAAAGTGCAATAAAACTTTGTTTCTCTGAATCGAATCAAATCGAGAAACGCCAAATTGGACGCCCGAAATTGGCTTATTCGGTTAAAGGAGAAGAAGCACAGAGGAAAGAAGCTGCAGCTCTATCTAAATCACACGGTTGCAACGTCTCCTTGTTAATTCAAACAGCCAGTAAAGCTGCCCGATCTCAGGGTTTCATTGATCTTTCTGTAGTCCTTAATACTCTTGCAATTAGTCCGGAAAAGGCAAAGGATATAAGGGAGATTTTGAAATGCCCTATTAAGCAGCCTATTCGTGCATCAAAGGACGAAGCATTGGCCCTTTTATTAGATCAAGGCTTAAGCAAGGAGCAGTACTGCGCAATTAGGGACGATGCTAAGCACAGAGATGCCGACATATACCCTCTATATAAAGATGTTGTTGAACAAAAAAGCTTTGTAGACCTGCTAATATATACATTAGCGATACTGTAGCAAAGGTCCCAATGCAAGATCTTTTAAGTCATACGGCTACTCGAATTGTTGTGCTTCAAGAAGAAGTCATTATGAATACGATGAGGCAGCAGGAGGTAGATTTTATATCAGCTGATTTAATCCTAAGTTATGGGTTCGATGGTAGTACCGGGCAGTCGAACTATAACCAGGCCTATGCTGACCAAGGATCATGCGATTCAGATGCAAGCCTATTTGCCTCAACCGTAATGCCTCTTCGACTAATTGATGCTTCTGGACTTGTTTTATGGAATAACCGTACTCCACAGTCGATAAGATTTTGCCGCCCTCTCAAATTGGAGTTTTTGAAAGAAACAAGAGAAGCCATATTAAAAGAGGACCTGAACATCAAAGAAGAAATTAAGAAACTTTTACCATGCAAAATAATGTTCAACGACAGGCAGTGCATTAACATAAAATTTCAACTTCATTTGACTGTCATAGATGGAAAAGTGCTCAATGCACTGACAAATACAACGTCTTCTCAAGCATGCCCAATATGTAATGCAACACCTAAGGACTTCCTTGCCAACAAAAATTTTAAGTGCCTCGAGTTTGTTCCACTTTTAGATCATTTAAAACACGGGTTAAGTCCGCTTCATAGCTGGATAAGATGTTTTGAATTTGTATTACACGCCGGTTATAAGTTAACTGTTCAGAAATGGCGAGTGACAACATCTGTGGACAAAAAAACGATTGCAGATCGGAAAAAGGAAATTCAGCGTATGTTTTGGGAGAGGCTAGGCTTAAGGGTCGATAAGCCAAAACAAAATGGATCTGGCAATACAAACAATGGAAACACGGCACGGCGAGCATTTACCAATTTTGAAACATTTGCAGAAGTTACCGGAGTTGATAAAGAAATAATTCGGAACTTAAGAGTTATATTAATTTGCTTGTCTTGTCAACTGCCGATTGATTTGGAGAAATTTGAACAATTTTGTTTTAAAACTGGGGAACAAATTGTGGATTGTTATCCATGGTTGCCAATGACGGCAACTGTTCACAAAATAATTGTCCATTCAAGGCAAATTATGGAAAATACAATACTTCCCGTTGGATATTTCGGAGAAGAAGCGTCGGAAGCACGCAACAAAATTTATAAAGCAGATAGACTGCATCACGCACGGAAGCATAGTCGTGTCAATAATTTCATGGATGTTTTCAATAGAGCCTTAGATACTTCTGATCCTGTCATTTCTTCAACAAACCTAATGAAGCGAATTCGGAAGCATAAAAGTATGGAACTTCCTTCAGAAGTTTTAAGCCTTTTATTGTGCAATTTTGAAGGCCAGGATCAAATTGAGGAAATTGGAGATGAAATTGACGATTTTTATTTTATGTCTGACGAAGACCTTGAGAATGAAAATATTTTATAAGCTTATTATTGTATTATTTGGTTGTCACTTTATCAACTTTTCTATATGAAATAAAAAAAATTGTTTCTCGTCCTGGGAGGGCGGAACCACACCCATTTATACAACAACTATTTCCAACAGAGTCCATATCAATAATAAAAAAAAACTGTTTTGAAAAATCTTATTTATTTAAAAAGTTTTTGATTAATTTATCCAAATGGGAGGGCGGAACCACGCCCATTTTACCAAAAACTATTTCCAACGATCTCCATAAGACTAATACAAAAAACCGTTTCAAAAAATCTTATTTAGTTTAAAAGTTAATAAATAATATTTCGTCAGGGAAGGGGCGGAGCCACGCCCATTTTTCTAAAAACATTCCTATCGGTGTCTATAACAATAATAAAAAAACCGTTTCGAAAAATCTTACTTAGTTCAAAAGTTATTAATTAATACCATGAAATCGGCCAAATTACCCATAGTGCATCGCTAGACCAGTTGGCTTGACCAACTGCGAAAGGCCGCACACACATTCAAACATGCAGATACACACACAAAAGCAGCTTAAGGATGTGATGGAAGTTGAAAATAATCAACAAATCAAAAGACCATGAATGAAAAGAGGCATAAATAAAAGATTACTTTTGGAGTGAAGGGGGAAAAATTTACGAATTCAACAAAGTGCTTTTGACAAACCACAAGGTCATGAGTTAAAGTATAGCCTTGTACTTGTTTTTTAAGCAGTTCTCTTTTTTTCAATTTTAAAGTGGTCGATTTTCAAGTGCTTAAAGGGACCATTTTCGAAAGGATATTTTTCTAATTTTAGTTTAAAGATTTTGGCAGGGCCCTTTTTCTCATGAAAAGGGGCAACGTAAGCCTAGTCCCACTCAATATTTTATAATGAAGTTATATGCCCTTTGACTCTAAAATAAAATTTAAGGAACACCTCGCGTAGGAACACCTGACATACGAGCAAAAAGTGCTTTTCGAACAATAACAAGCAATGCTGCTGAAGTACGTTGAACCGTCTCCGGGCATCGATTAGTAGATAGATAAACAACAAGGGGCCATAGACTTCCACCTTACTCAAATATTGAGTAGACATAGATGCTTCCAATTTTATCACGACCGTTATCCATACTCTCCGACGTGTACAGAGTGCAAAGAAGACTTTGAGCACGTATTTGTTCACTGCTTTCATTCAGTTCTCTTTATGACAAAGCTAAGACATACACAGCTGTCAGTCAGTTCATACATTAGAGGTGACTTAAAATCTTTTTCTCTCCCATGAAGTAACACTTAATGCGCTGGTTCCGTAAAAAATAAATATGAGTTGGGAATAAGATAGGTTTAGTGGATGGATTTCAGCACGAATGCGTAAATGTATGCAGATACTATCTTCAAAAAAGTTCAAACTGCTCTATAAGTACTTAGAACAAGTGCTTAACGACGTACTTATACCTCTAGCAGGCCCATTGTGAAACTCCACGTACTAAAAATTCTTCCACTATGTGTTCTCCGAACAACCTTGTGCTCCTAATGCAGTTCAGCAGTACAAAAAGTTTTATTTGTGCAACCTCCGATACAAGAAAAGCCTAGACTGATAGTTGCGATTCTTTGCCTATACTTAGCCTTACATTCGCATAAAAGTAGTTCCGTAGCCTTCTTCCTTTCTACTCCTTTACGGCTTTTGCAATATTGCATTGTAAGAGGTTCCAAGTCAGTTGGCATGTCTGCCTTTCTTTAATTGATGTGATCTACACTACGTAGGTTGCTATATATATTTCTGGACTAGGCAACACTAAGTGTTGCCAAGTGCAATCTGACATTTCCATTGGAAAGTTTGACATTTTTTAGCATGACATCACTCAGAACGTTTTGTCATTTAATCGCGAATTGTTTTATTTACAGGGAATTAAAAAATTCATCTCGTCCAAAAAATGGAATTAACTAGTGAACATTTTCGTGCGATCATTTTTCACAACTTTCGACGTGGATTATCACGACAAGTGTGCGTCGATGAACTAAAATCTTTGTTTGGCTATGAAGCACCATCCTATAGCACTGTGAAAAACTGGCACAACGAATTCAATCGTGGCCGACGCTCGCTCAAAGACGAATTCCGTGAAGGTCGTCCAAAAACAGCCGTTGTGCCAGAAAACAACGATGCCGTACGTGAACTGATAATGCAAGACCGTCATGTAACATACCTTCAGATAGAGGCCTATGCATTTCTCCCACTAGCATACATTCGATATTGCATGAACACCTGGCCGTAAAAAAGGTTTGTTCTCGTTGGATCCCGCACAATTTGACAATCGCTCAAAAAAAGGCTCGTGTGGATTGGTGGAAAGAAATCCTGAAAAAATACGATCGCGCTGCATCAAAAGACGTTTATAAGATCGTCACAGGTGACGAATCATGGATCTATGCGTATGAGCCCAAAACAAAACAGCAGTCGATCGTGTGGGTCTTCCAAGAAGAGCCAAATCCAAAAAAAAAAACCATTTTCGTTGATAAATATGCCTATTTCCATTATTAGGCCAGAAATATATATAGCAGCCCTCGTATAAGGGAGGCGCTTCTGATGTCTGTGTTTGACACCTTCCCACATTCAATTATCTAGTTTGGACCCATCCCCTTTTCACCACTCCTTTCGGGAAGGCAAGGTAAAACCACATTGTAATAGTAACCAAAATTGTAGTTGTATTCAGTTTCCGAAGTCTCGAAAAAGAATCTTTCTCCTATTGATATCAATATTTCCTTTGATGAAACGGCTAAATAAGCATAATCTCCGACATCGGAAACAATATTGAATAACTTTTGCCGACAAACGCTTGCCTAAGAAACTAAAGTGAATGTAGAAAATCGGGTAAAATAATTCAACCTAAAAAAGTTTCTAACCAAACTCGAGGAAATAAATCTTCAGCGCATGGATAATTGAAAGCAACCAATTTAACTCAGAAAGCATTCATTTTGGTTCAAGATAAAGATCGATGTTCCCTCAAGAGGTCAGAAAGCATTAATTTTGGTTCCAGATAAAGATCGATACGTTCCCTCAAGAGCTTTAAAGATTGACCATAAGCCTGAGCGGTCGGTAATCATCCGTACTCTTTCGAGGTGAAAACTTACATTAAAAAGAATCATACAATGGATTCCGCGAGGCAGTGTTCTCTCCCCACTATTGTATATTCTTCTTTTACATTTCGAACTCCCTCAGCCACTAGCGAGAATTACAGTGGAGCTATCAACATCTTCATTGACTATCTCTCTTTATGGTCCGTCCCATCGAAACAGCATATTTCCTGGGTCTTTTGACAGATGACTTCGATGACTACTAATTCGAAACTTACCATCCAACCGCCTTATCAACAACAAAGGGTGATAGATAGATACATAGATGGATCTATATCACATATGGTTATAAAGGTCCAGCACTCTGAATAAGTCCAGGAGCTTGGTGATCACGACTGAGGTGATGTGATCCTTGTTCACGTAGATGAATCCTAGGGCCTTGAGACTTTCTTTTGCAAATTGCTTGGCAATCTAGAATCAGGTGTTTTACGGCAATTTGCGCAAGAGACCATGTCCATGTTGGACAAGCGCTTCCGAAACCTGCAGTGCACAGTATAGATTGCTACAAGGAGACGAAATTTGTCTCGGGGGAGATTGATCATATCTGTAAACCTTTCCAGGTTCTATCCTCCCAGTAGTGGCTTAGCTTGGCGTGCCTGCAGCTTTTCCTTTATCACTCTCCCCTCCATTTGGAGCAACTTCTTTCTGGTGTGGGGCATCACTATAATGAATGGTTCGGGTCTCAATAACGTGGAAACTGCCGAGGAGAGGGCTTGTTCGTCGGCCAGCAATGAGCCATTAATCTCTTTATATCCCGGCACCCAGATCAGGTGTACACGGTTGCAAACTCATAGGCGGTTCAGCCTCCTATACACTCTTTCACTAATAACGATTTGACCTCATAAGCTCAGATCGCTTTAAGTGCCGCTTGACTATTTCTGCTTACTAACAAAACCTCTATTTGAAAGATGCTCGGAAAACGTCCCATTGGTAAGGACAGTTACAGTGCTGCCCCTCAGTAGTAGGTCGAGCGTGGAACCTCTCCATTCCGGCTTACCGCCGAGAGTAACTCTAAACTTCTTTGTAAAGTTTACCCTCTTCTTTATGCCGTCCCTTGGAAAAAGCGTTAAGATTGTGTTTAACCCAAAGGCCTTCACTTGTTGAAACAACATTATCTTTCTTTTGCCAAAACCCTCCGCTGCCTTGAGCATTGTGGTATGTTTTTCTGCCTGTTTGATCACTAAATCCAGCGGTTTGAGCTCCAGCAGGGCTTCAAGTGCTGCGGTTGAGTAAGTGTGCATTTCACCTGAAGCGCAGACGCAAGCGAGTCTTTACAGCTTCGATAGTTGAAGCTCTACGGAAGCCCACGTTGGCTTCGATGTCTAAGTAACCGCTCCATAAGTGACAATAAGTCTTAGGATCATGGTACAAAGTCATTTGCCGTCTGCATATCATGAGTGCCTTGGTGGTTTTTGACAGAGTTAATTTCACTTGCCTATTACAACGTAAGATTGATTCTAGTGTGAGGTTTAGGAACTTGACCTCTTTAGACACATCCAAGTCCCTGCAACCAAATGTTATGGACCTCAAGCCCGGAAGAGATCTTTCGCTTTTTAAAAGACAATACAGTTATCGTCCTTCCAGTGCAAGAAATGACACAGTGGAGAAAGGAAATTATGTCTTTTAATCTTTCGAATTTGGTTAGCATCGCTTATTTCAACTTTAACAATTTTACCTTCTCCCACGGCTCCGCTTCGCTTTAATATAGCCGCTCTTATCGCTCAACCCAGAGCACCCTTGCTGTCTATCGCTGAGCATATTTTTTCACGCTGCTGTCACTCTGTTCATGTCCATCAAATGAATTTTTGTTTACGTGTCCTTCAGCAGGCCGCAACCATCAGCCATCAGCCGCAATTAGCAACATCATAAACAACGTAATCATACTTGACATTATCAACAACAATTTAGGCCAACATTTTTTGGTTGACATATCTTGGAAAGTATATTAAATTTCGTTCGCAGCATTGTTGATGCTCACTTTAATGGCTCTGCACTCAGCGCACCTACAAGCCAGCAGGGGGAAGTCATAAATGGAACTCAAGGCCGCTGTTAACCGCCTCGTTGCGCTGCCGACGGCTTTTTGGTACTTAACCACAGCAGCAGCAGCAGTGGCAGCAGTAAAAAAGCCAACAACAGCAACAACACAGCACACGAAGCGAGCGTAATTAACACTCACCCACACACAGAGACAAACACAGAGACACAAAGAAGAAGTGTTTGCTTGGCTTGGCGTAAGGACATTTGCGGACAGCAAACAAATATAAACATAAAACAGAATGGCTGAGATGGAACAAAAGCCCTGCAAATGGTGAATTTACGCACATTAATGCTTTAATGCCTCGGACGCTGCTGAAAGCGCTGCGCATACGAACTTTTGCGCAAACACAGCGGCATAAATACGTGCATGTGTGTGTATGTGAATTTTGGAATATTTGCTTACACATTTTATGCGTTGTGAGTGCGTATATGTGTGTGCTTCATTAAATAAGTGTTATTGTGGCGAAATTGTGCGCACTTTGTTGTTATTTTTGTCAGCTTTGTCACGCTCGCTTGCATGTCCAGGGCACGCGCAGCGCTGGTGATGGGTAATCACAGGCTACGCGTTGGCGCACAGGTGGGCCAAAGCGGTTTACTCCACGCATACTTAAACAAGTAAGCACTTGCAAGCTCCCATACGCACACACATACTTATATATGTACATATATTTATATATATATACATATTTATATACAATATAAAGAGATATGTCGCTGCGTATGAGTGACGCGGCAGCAAGGTGTTCGAGCACATTGCTTAATGGTTTCGCAATGGGCAGCAACAATAACCACAGCGCGTACCAGTCCAGACCTGCTTAGCAGTTAGAGTTAACGCGAATGACATTGTTTCCACTGTTTGGGGCACAAAAGATTTTGCCGCGCGGATAATTAGATAATTACGGTGAAGTGTTGTTTGGATTGTTGAACACATTGTACACAATTAAAAGATAAACACGACGCTGCACACGCACACCAGCGCCAACGAATCACTGTATACTGAATTGCTTTTTGCTTATAATTATTGTTATTGTTGTTTGTCGGTGTGGGTCAGTCGAGTGTGCGAGTGGCAATGAATTGCAGCGCTGAGTTTGTTTTAATGCTCATTTGGAGCGCTTAAATGTTGCGTTAAAATCGTTATAACACGCGCCTGTCAAACGTCTGTGCGCATGTGTGTGTGTATGTGTGTGTGGTGTTTGCTCTCATGAGAAATGTTCACAGTCTGACCGCTGTGGCCTTGTTGTCCACGCTTATTCCCAAAGCAGCGTGATTCTCAGCGATTTTAATTAGATTGACGGCATTTATACAGATAATTGTGCGTGTTGTTGTATTTGCTTACAACAACATTCATTCTTTGCGGCCCTTTCCACCCCATTTCCTGATGACACCATCTGTTATCGCATTGACCAATATGTTTTTATTTTTTTGCTTCGAATGGGAAATCTTCCAAAAATACTGCCGAAGAGAAAGCATTCACGATATACTATATTGTCGGCTGAAGGTACTACGGCACCACGCACAGATAGTAAAGTTTTATCTCAATACGTTGAACTGGCGAAACAAGACGATTCTCTGCCAAATCCTTTACTGCGGCTACTGCAGTTTGTACTTAGGCCTAGGGAATAGTCGTTAAGCACTACTTTGCAGCACCGAGCTGGACAAAACTGTCATCTCACACCCTCTCTGCAGGGTTATTCAGCTGACCAAACGCTCTTCTGCTACCATTCCTTCGCCTTGAGGTCTTGTATTCTTCTTCATTATTGGCGTAGATACCGCTTACGCGGCTATAGCGGAATTCACAACAGCTCACCAGTAGCTCTTCCTTTTCGCTGTTTGGCGCCAACTAGAGATTACAAGTTTAACAAGGTCCTTCTCCATCTGGTCTTTCCAACGGAATGGATCTCCTCCTCTTCTTCTGTTTCCTACGACGTGTACTACGCTGAATACTTTCAGACCTAACCAGCCTAGCAAATGTCTCTGAACCTGAACTCCTCTCTCTGCGATATTCGCCTCCGCCATTCTTCTTCTTTACTGGCGTAGACACCGCTTACGCGATTATAGCCAAGTCAACAACAGCGCGCCAATCGTTTCTTCTCTTCGCTACTTGGCGCCAATTGGATATTACAAGCGAAGCCAGGTCCTTCCAACGGAGTGGAGGTCTTCCCCTTCCTCTGCTTCCCGCGGCGGGTACTGCGTCGAATACTTTCAGAGCTGGAGTGTTTTCATGCATCTGGACAACATGACCTAGCCAGCGTAGCCGTTGTCTTTTAATTCGCTGAACTATGTCAATGTCGTCGTATATCTCGTACAGCTCATCGTTCCATCGAATGCGATATTCGCCGTGGCCAGTGCGCAAAGGACCATAAATCTTTCGCAGAACCTTTCTCTCGAAAACTCGTAACGTCGACTCATCGGTTGTTGTCATCGTCCATGCCTCTGCACCATATAACAGGACGGAAATGATGAGTGACTTGAAAAATTTAGCCTTTGTTCGTTTTGCGTTGACTTTCGAGTCTGACATTATCCCCAACTTCGATTAGAGCTTGTGATATACAATATTGAGCGTCATCTTTTTCTTTGTTATCCGCTATACAGTAGTTCCCCTCCACTACGTACCTCGACCGGGAGAAAAGAATATGCTCAGCGTTTTCTTTGCCACTGCTGCAGAACGAACATTTTGCATCGTCATCGGGTCCGCATATGTAGAGATACTCCCTGTAACAGTCATGGTCCGACAAACACTGCGTCATATAGAAGTCTATCTTTCCGTGTTTTCCCTCAGTCCAAGTTGATACATTCTTAATGAGCCTATGAGTTCGTATTCCTTTTTCTGTTGCATCGCACTGCGTTTATCATTCGTTTGACGCCTATTCATAGCTTTTGTGCTTTTATAAACTCTGCTAAGATCTGGTTAGACATGTCACAGTCCGCTTCCTGTGATAATGTTCTAAATGAGCAGACTGCTACTCTAATAGCGCATAGCCAGAAGACTGTCTTTTCCATATTGGCACATATTTTTTGACGAAGGGTAGTCTTCCATATAGAAACAGCATACATCAGTGTGGACTGGCTGACGTTAGCTATTAGAGCCCTTGGCCATTATTCTAATCAAGCTCGCTGGGACTGTAGTCGCTTTACCACAGGCTTTTTCAACATGCGATAATAACGCCAAGGTAACTCAGCGAATTTTGCGTTGCAGTCATCGATGTTAAGTTGCTGGTGATAAGCTTTCGTTGTTCCTCCGAGCCAATGCTTAATTTACGCTACGGTCTCATTGCAGAATTTGAAAAAGTTCTTTCACAACAATCATCACAACAATGTCGTCTGCATATCCAATCACCTGTACCTCTTTTGATAGCGCTCGACGTAACACTTTATCGTACACCACATTCCACAATAATGGATCTAGTACGAAACCGTGCAAGATTTAACCTTTTACCACGTTGCTTTTTGAAATTGCATCGAAATTGTACATCAGCGGTTTATTAGACAGATTGCTAGTAATTATTTTCATCAGGTACTCCAGTGTGTTCCCTGTCTCCAATACCCTCATTATATGCTTCCAGTATGCAGAATTTAAATCAATTATCACATCGAGTGCGACAACTGCGTGCATACAACTTCCTCTCCGTGCATACAACTGATACCTCCTATGGCTTTGGCTGCAACATCTGTCGAATTTCCGACCGCATTTATGATGGATCGATGTCTCCTGAAGCCAAATTGGTTTTCAGACTTACCAGACGACTCTTCTTCTAGGTGACATTTCAAGTGTGCCCAGATCAGACTCTTCAATATTTTGACCAATCATACAAAGTAGTCGATATGCACGCGGCTCTCCCACTAGCTTATTGGTTTTCTATATGTTAATCAGGACCTGTTTCTTTCATTTAGACAACCCTCTTACTATATTTAAAATCCGTATTAACTGCCTTGTTCAGGATGACATCAAGACCAGATAACTTTACGTTGCCGAACCTTTCCGCCATTTCAATTACCTAATTTCCTCGATTCTCAACGCTTCCAGCACTGCTGATATCCTTATGCTCGATTACGTCTCTTGTCTTTGGAAAAGGATTTTCACTGCCTTTTTTAGAAGAATGAGGTAAGTTGCTATTTGGCTTCTACATCCTATGACCTTCTTCATGACTATTTTAAACGGTCACCTCTTGGATTCTCATCCATATTTTCACATAGTTCTTTGAAACTTGAGGACTTAGTTCTTGTGCTGCTTACGTTTTTTGTAGAAGCATTCACGCAGTCTTACATGCTCTGCCGTACCGTGCAGGTAAATGTGTTTGTTGTGGTATTTACTAATAATTTGACCCTCTGAAGCCTCCTCCCATCTGATACCAGCGGTTATTGCACTAATACTTCTAGAATTGGTAAGTTCAGATCCATTCGTGCAACAAGATTTCGGTGAGTTTTTTTTTAATATGTCTATGTTGTTGTTGTAATAAGACCATGTGAAAGGCTTCCCTTAAGACCTCATTTGATACCTCAAAGAGATTATTTCCAAGTATGAGATCGTAATGTTAGTAAGAAGGTCCTTTGCTTTTCGGTTTCTAATTTTTTTATTATTGGACAGGAAAATGCATATTTCATTATGTACTACTTGAAGAAAATATATTGCTTATTAGACTCTTACACATATGCGTAGGAAATTCTCAACAGAAATGATATCTTACAATATCTTCGTAAGCCTCACTGTTCAGTAAGTTAAAGTCATACTTGGATGGAATTATTTTAAGGTTTCTACCATCTAATTTTTAGGAGTACAAATAAAAAATAATAATTTACACACCCTAATACACATGTAGTATAGTATATGGAGGGAGTTTCTGATCACAGCGAAATAAGTAGAAAGCCACGAAAGGACCTCACAAAATGTGCGAACTTCTTCTCGACCACTACACTCGCCTCATTGCGTATTACTTTCATGCAATAAATACCTCAGCTGCTTAAGATGTATCGTTTTCTATAATTTCCACACTTTCTTAAATTAATTACACCACTTAAATCACCGAAATTGGATTGCCACCGCCTGCAACAACACACCGAATCGCCAAAAGCATTTGTCCTCACCACTTTTATGGTGTTAAATTGCAAATGTCACTTTCCTCCGCACACACACACACACCCGCACATATAAGTATCATGCAATTGCTTGAGCACTCAGCAGCAACAACGAGGCAAACCACAATAATCATTGTTGTAAGTGTGTGCAATCTTGCTTCAATTAAATTAAGATGCAACCAGGCGTTGCATCGCATGCAGGCGCCAAAAGCATCACACAGCACAATCATGCGCACAGCGTGCAATGGCTGTTGATGCTATGCGCTGACAAGCATGGTCACTGCGTTCATGAGGCATCTACAATCAACAGTAATAAACTGTGCAACAGTGACGATAAATGTCAGACAGTGGCAGTGTATCAAATGTCAGCACTGACACTTTCAATGGACACAAACACACATACACTCACTCATACACACACACACAATTCGCATATAGTTGCATGCAATCTGCAATTTGCCGTTTTATTTATTTACTTGCGCACTTTTGTGCAAACGTAAATAAAGCAAATTTATGGTGCAGCTGAGCGCTGTGGCTGCCACATACAATGCACAACTGTTTGCCAGCAAATCCTTCATGCTCAACGGCAACGCATATGGTAAGTTTATATCGCATTTTGTGGAAAAAGGAAATACTTTTGTAGCAATAAAGAAGAATATAAGCATACAGCATTTCCACTACCCGTCACTCATACGCCCCGGTGACTCTTAAATAGGAGCTGAAATCGAAAGCATGCAAAACACTAAAACACTAGTGAAGCGACATGTTTAAATGCAAAGCTAAAAGTTTTTACTTCAGGAAATTTTCATTGTATTTTATTTATTTTTCAAATATTTTAGCGCAGAATTTTCAGCTTTTCCAAGAAAAATTTGTTCTGAATTCTAAAACTCGTTTCAAAATATTGGATAGTCGAAAGAGTCGTTTCGTATTTCTAAACAAACTTCAACTTATTTATAATTAACTTTAATGAACCAAGTATGCACCATTTTGCTAGAGACATTATTCCATCAGTGTAAAGCTTTTCTGGTTTCTCGGCGAAAAACTATGACAAGTAATTTTCACAGGCTTCTTTTGAACCCAACTTTACTCCATTAAGGGAGTTCTGCCTTGACCGATATAACTGGTAGTCTGATGGTGCAAACTCAGGTCTATATGGTGGATGCATCAAAACTTCCCAGCCAAGCTTTCCCAGTTTTTGCCGAGTCATCAAAGATGTGTGTGGTTTAGCATTGTCCTGATGGAAGACGGAACCCTTTCTATTGATCAGTTCTGGCCGTTTTTTTCGATTGTTTGCTTCAATCTCATCAGTTGTTGACGGTAAAATATAGAATCTATCATTTAACCAGACTGGAGAA
Source organism: Bactrocera zonata (assembly GCA_037783105.1). Classification (NCBI taxonomy): domain Eukaryota; kingdom Metazoa; phylum Arthropoda; class Insecta; order Diptera; family Tephritidae; genus Bactrocera; species Bactrocera zonata. The sequence goes on from JBAWJQ010002936.1 coordinate 169,907, forward strand.
GCTCACAGTGAATTATTCCTTTCCAATCCCACCAAACACTCAGCATAACTTTTCGAGGTGTCAATTCTGGCTTTTTGCAACCATATGTTGCGCTTCACCACCATTTGAACCATGATCTTTTTTGCACATTATTGTCGATCAAATGAAGTGATGAAATTTTTGTCTCCTATCAACATTCGCTTCCGAAATGGTTCGATTTCACTTCGTTTCAGCAAAGAATTGTTGACAAAATACGAAAGGACTTTTTCGACCACCAAATATGATGACGAATATTCTCTCTAAAACATAAACGAAATACTTAAATGGATACTCTATCATGTCCTATCTAAATGAGTCCGAGCCAAGAATGTTAAATTTTCATCATTAATTTTCATTTCATCAATTTGATTTTCATCTATTTTCCACTTGAATCCATCGATATCATCGACAGATTAGCCAAGGCTCCTTCACATAGTTTAAAACTTTCATAGATTCAAACAATCTTAATGCAAAAATATGAAAAAGAATTTTTAGTATCCTTCTATTTCAAATTTTTTGAAACACTCAGCACTTATTTCTTAATATTACCCATTTTACGAGGGCTGCTATATATATTTCTGGCATAATAATGAAAATAGGAATATTTATCAACGAAAATGGTTTTATTGTTTTTCAAAATATTCTCCATCAAGATTTATACACTTTGCATGCGCTCAAACCAATTTTCGAAGCACTTTTTCCACCCCGATTGAGACACCTCCAAAACATGGTTTTTGAGTGCTTCAACAGCATCTTCTGGTGACGAAAATCGTTGACCACGCATTATTTTCTTGATGTGTGGGAATAAAAAGAAGTCGTTAGGTGCCAAGTCAGGGCTGTACGGCGGATGACCCATCAATTCGACGTTTTGGCCGGTCAAAAAGGCACTGATTTGAGCCAATGTGTGAGAGCTCGCATTGTCATAATGCACAATGATTCGTCTTCTCTTGTTCGTTTTTCGAATTTCTCCGAAGACTTCAGGCAAGCAAATGGTGGTGTACCACTTTGAATTGACCGTCCTACGTTGCTCAAGTGGAACAGTTGTCACATGACCAGTTTTGCCGAAGAAACAGGCGACCATTTGCTTCGAAGTGCTTCTTCCACGAACAACTTTCGTTGGATTTGGCTCGTCTTGGAAGACCCACACGGTCGATTGCTGTTTTGTTTCGGACTCATACGCATAGATCCATGATTCGTCACCTGTGACGATCTTATAAACGTCTTTTGAAGCACCGCGATCGTATTTTTTCAGCATTTCTTTACACCAATCCACACGAACCTTTTTTTTTGAGCGATTGTCAAATTGTGCGGGGTCCAACGAGAACAAACCTTTTTTACGGCCAGGTGTTCATGCAATATCGAATGTATGCTGGTGGGAGAAATGCATAGGCATGCTCTATCTGAAGGTATGTTACATGACTGTCTTGCATTATTAGTTCACGTACGGCATCGATGCTTTCTGGCACAACGGCTGCTTTGGGACGACCTTCACGGAACTCGTCTTTGAGCGAGCGTCGGCCACGATTGAATTCGTTGTACCAGTTTTTCACAGTGCTATAGGATGGTGCTTCATAGCCATACAAAGATTTTAGTTCATCGATGCACTCTTGTCGTGATAATGCACGTCGAAAATTGTGAAAAATGATCGCACGAAAATGTTCACGAGTTAATTCCATTTTTTTTGCCGAGATGAATTTTTTAATTCCCTGTAAATAAAACAATTCACGATTAAATGACAAAACAGAAATATATATAGCAGCCTACGTATATTATGAACTGGGTATGTAAAGATCACAACGAAATTTTTAATACCCAGAAGAAACCGTCAGAAACCTCATAAAATATGTCAGCGTGGGATCTATCTCGACATAATGCGATTAATAGCCCAAGACAAGCCAGAGTTCTCCGGGCTGCCTTCGAGCCTAGTAGTCACAACATGCTCCTTGCTGAAATTACTAAAGATGAAATAATTTAGCTCATTTCGGACCAGCAGACATGCTCTGTTTTCGTCGGTTCTACATGTAGCTTATGACTCCTCGTCCAAAGATTGGCGGTTCTCCATCCTTCATTCTTCTCGCCGGAAGTGCGAGTTCCACAATTTCTTCTCGACCACTACGGTCTTCCGCAAAAAAGCACTCGAGATTGAATGAAGAATTGTCAGTCGACGAACAGCTCTCAACGTTCGCTGCGTCCGAACTGAAAGTCCACTTCTATGTCCATTTGGGTCTCTATCGCCTTCATTACTCTCGACTGGCGACTGTGAAATATCCACCGTGGTCTCGGAAGCGAGGATTCTGTGAACCACCCCGTCAGAGTCGTAGCTGATGACAGCCTTTACTTCGGTGAAGGGACCGTGGGACTCCCTGTTTAAGGAAATCAGTATGCGCCGATATGATTGCTCAATTCCTCTCTAGCAAGTTTGGCGAAACTTATTGCAGTAACGCAGCATCACTTTAATCTCACCAAATGTAGAGGGTTCTGAAGGCAGCCAGTTGTAAGCGCAAGGCCGCAGTGGAAAATCCAACTTGACCAAAGCTTTTAGATCAACTTCCTTCCAGACCTCCCTACCACAGCTACCGCATCCTTATAAAGGGAGCCAATCGCCCGGCCCCGCATCTGATGAACTTATGGATGCGGTGGTGACAATCCGCACTATCACACCTTGGCGGTGCCTTGGATGATTTCTCTTGACCATCTTCATGAAAACCGCGTATTTAGCCACCGCTTCTACTCTACGTGGGAGATTACTCCATCTTACATGCTGCGATCGCGCATCCACAGTTCTATTATGTAAGCCAATTTAGCGATTTCGAGGAGCGTTGGTAATGCTCTCGTGCGAGCTTTCTTACCAAGGATTAATTCCTCCTACTGCGACCTTTTTACAGACTAGTTATGCGAGTCCACAGATCCAACACCGTTACTATTAGGCATTTTTTCCCCAACTGGAATGTACTGGGAAGTAGGTAGGTTCCTGTGTAGACTGCCTGCACAATAACAAGCTATTATTTTTGCTTCCCCTTACCAAGGTCTACGTAACCGGAACGGACCTGGATTTTTACCCGGCCAAGAACTCTCAACTCGGCAGAATTCTGCCGCTACAACAACAAGAAGATTATTTTGCTTCCACGCAACGGTCCGACTTCAAGTTTCCAGCTGCCGAGGTCTGCTTGTTACCGGTGCTTTTTTCATCCCAGAACTCATCTTGAATCTAGGCTGCTGGTGCATGCAATTGGCACGTCCATCCAACCAGCATATCCAGCCAAAAGGCTTCTACCGACCCACTCAATAGATCTGACCCAGCTATTTTTAGCTATTTTTTCATATCGAGATTTTCTGTATTTCATTGAAGTTGCATTTTGTCGAGATTCACGGAAACTGTTATGTTGCTAAAAACAAAGACCTGCTTCAAGCTCAATTATCCTTAGATGATTCCATTTCACGCTATAAACTCACTTTCTATGTTGCCACAAGCCGTTTCTATGAATTATTTGTCGCCCAGTTCCACACAACAACAACAACTTTCCGCAATAAATCCATTTTTTCCGCTTAAAAAGCAAACGCTTTGTTGCTCTCAAACGGTAAACACTAATTTCCAGCAAAAACTCCGACGGCAAATTATACGATACACCTTTGTGCGGCTTTTCGTTGCTATACACACACACACACACACATCCGCGTCTATATCTAGAGCGCAGTTTGGCATGGACAGAGCAAAAAATATAAGCGCCAACACAACTACAGGTGTATGTTGCACGGTGCTAGTCGCCTTGGCAGCGCACATACACTCACACACGACTCGACGCACGGTGGCAGCGGCCATAACATGCAATATGTAAAATACAATAAAGATGTCAGCGACAGAGAAGACCATGTTAACAATAAACAATTGGCCACAACGACATGACGTTTAACAAGCGCACTTTGTGTTTGTACGCCCACTTTGAGCGCACGGCTGCGGCGCCGTCAACCGATTGGGCAGCTGTCTGCACCTTTATTGCACACACACAAGCGCGCATGTGAGGCGGCTTTTCGCATTAATGCATACATGAGTTTTACAGTTATACGCATTTGAAACTCCTTATTGCTGACATGAAACATGAAGCAGGCAACGTGCAGTTGATTCCACATGCCCGCGCGCCCCTCTTTGTGTGAGTGTGTGTCGGTAAAGCGAGCTCAACTGATATGACAGACAGCAGAGCAGCGCGCCAGCTTGCATATACGTATGTATGTGCGCCTGTGCGTCCACGCAAACCAGCACTACAGCAACACGACACGGCGCTGTGCAGCTTAGTAAAATGTTGCATAGATTGGTTGCACGCTCGCTATTTAGCAAACGCCACGCAAGCTAACACAGCTATAGCCATGCACATGAATTACAAAAAATAAACACAACAAAAAAGCCAACAACATAGCACGCACATGTGCCAAGCGAGCCATGGCTGTGAGTGGGAAATCTGAATCATGTCGGCAGCATAAACGTTTTTGCAAATGGAAAATTGCGGTCAGTTTCTTTGCATATTTTTATTGACGCCGCTGCCTACGAATGCACACCGACAAAGCGGTGAGTTTAAGTGTGTGTGCATGTGTGCGAAAGTGCATGCCTTAACTGTACCCAGTGGGAAAATGCGGACTAATCTACGAATGATATAGTTCACGAACAGACGCTGGTCCGTTGTCATGCCAAGAATCCCTAGGTATGGCGCCAATTGAAGATTCCAAGTGTAGCCAGGTACTTCTTCACCAGATCTCTCCAATGAATTGGAAGTCTTCTTCTTCCTCTGCTTCCCTCGGCAAGTACTGCATCGAACACTTTCAGAGCTTTCCCTGTTAAAGTAACGTGAGAGCCAACTTTGACGACTGTTTGCTTGATGACAAGAGATATTTCCCCTTGCCCTCGTTCACCACCAGACCCATTTGCTTTGCTTCCTTATTCAGTCTGGAGAAAGCGGAACTAACGGCGCGGGTGTTGATGATATTTATCTAAATCATCGGCATACGCCACCAATTGTACACCCTCATAGAAGAAGGAACCTTCTCTATTTAGTTCTGCAGCTCGAACTATTTTCTCCAAGAGTATATTTTGAAAGTCGCACGAAAAGAAGTCACCTTGTTTGAAACCTCGTTTGGTATCGAACGGCTCGGTGAGGTCGTTCCCGATCCCGACGGCCTTATATCGACTCCATCCACTTCTCCGAGTTCATAGAAAATATGGCAACCGAGTTGCTTCAACCTAAGTTTGGCGCAAGCTGAATAGAGAATGAGAAAAAGTCTAGTTACTTACACCTCATCTTTCTCATTGCAACTTTGACAAGTTCTTTCCTCCAAAACCTTTAGTCTCACCGTGTGAATGCCAATGAAACAGTATCCAGTTAGAACACCTATGATTGCTGCTATGTGAGTCTTCCTAATCACTGCAATAGCACAGAAAACTTTCGCAATTCCGCAGATCCTGCGTCCAAGTGCACGAAGTAAGAGGAACTCCAGCTCGTTCTCAACTGTTGGAAATTGGTTATGAGTGTCTTTACTTGTAAGCTCGTCGACTGCATGTATAATTTCTGAGGATTCCACTGTGTCCAGGCATCCAGACAATTTTAATGTAGAAATAGCTTGATACCACCTCAAGTAAGGTCATGTACTCCTTAAATAACTTTGAGCTCAGGTTCAGAGTGTTCAAGGCCTATATAATAAATCTACTATCGGAGTCGACTTCCCTAAAAGAAGCCACACTTCTGAAAAGTACATCTGTTGCTACCTTGATGATTGCCAGTTCTCCTTTAAAGACACTACAGAGGTCTGGCAATCTTAAGCAAGAGTTGACTGAGAGCTCCCAAAAGGAAACCACCAAACTTCCCATTGAGCTTCGATCCATCCATGAAAAAGTTCCCAGAGCTTTTCCCCAGCAACTCCGTCCTATCCACATACCCCTCGGGTGTATGTGCGCGGAGAAGAAGCCTCCAGGAGTAGGAAATGTCGACCGGGATATTACGCTCACTGTTAGAGAGTTCAAGGTCTATAAAGTAGCTCTGCAATCGGAGTCGACTTCCCTAACAGAAGCCACACTCCGGAAGTACAGTTGCAGCTACCTTGATGGCTGCCAGTTCTGCTTGAAAGACACTACAGAGGTCTGGCAATCTAAAATAAGATTTGATTGAAAAAGAAAACTTCCAACCTTCACCTTGAGCTTCATACATCCGTGAAAAAGTGCGTCAGCTGTATCTCTGACATCGAAATGAGAAAGAATATCGGAATGTGCTTCTCTGGGACCCTTAATGTATCCAATTTCAAGGAGTCTGATAGCAGCACTGCATCTGTCGGCTATATCCACGGGTGCTCTGATATTCGCTCGTACCCTTATTTCGGTGAAGGGACCAATGGAGTCCCTGTTCAAAAGAATCAGTACCTGCAGATATGATTGATCGGTTCTTCTCTCGCAAGTTGGGAGGAACAAATTACAGTAACGCAGCATCGCCTTTTTCTCATCAGAAGTAGAGGCTGCTGATGGAAGCCAGTTGTGAGTGCGGGGCCGCAGTGAAAAATCCACCTTGACCACAACCTCTAAGCTAGCTCCCTTCTACTAAATATGTTATGGCTGCGAAGCAAGTGTAGCTTTACCGATGACCCTCCTCCAGATAAATACACTATAGAAAAGTGTTAGCCTAACAACGGTTCCGTAAAGTCTTAGCACAATTTCTGGGGAGAGACCCCACATCTTCCCAATAGGCTCTTAACAATAATATAAAGCAACCAATGGATTCCTCACCCTCTGCTGAATATTGCGCTTCTATCATAGCTTTCTAACAAGAATGAGTCCCAATTACTTCACCTTTTTGACAGGGTTTAATCGAAAGCCCCCAATGATAGAAAAGGTTTTTCGCCCAGCTGTTGTCCACATTTGGGTCTCTCTCGAAATATCTGCCTAAGGATGAACACATTCATTTCATAACTGAGATTTCAAAATAAACAAAAAACAACGTCAACAATCACAAATGTCGCTGCTCGCATGAGAACAGTACCAGTTTCGGACCAGTGCTCAGCGCCTTATGGTATACTACATACGCTGACTCAGTATCTTTTTTGCGGTCAGTCATGTGCGCGCGTCATCAGCAGGCAAATAAAATTATGCCATGAAACTTTGGTTGAGAAATAAAATAATAAACACATGCATAAGCGTGTTTAAAGCATAACCGTAAATTCATGTGTGTGTGTGTGAAAATTGTAAAAATTTCTGCCACTTTTTGTGCGTTGCTTGTGTTGTTTTCGTTCTTTTGTTCGCAAATGCAATCAAAACACGCAGGCAAATGTAATATTTTGAAATATTGAACATGAAAACCATAATCTGCTCTAATAAACCGTTTAAGCCACTCATTCACTGTGCTGTCAGCACACACGTGTTGGTGCGCTTGTGTGTGTTCGGCGCACGCCAGCAGGCCATAATATCGTGTCAGCGCGTTAACAGCTGCATTTGAAATTTCCAACAAATGCGCACAAACTGCCAAATGAAATGTATGGAAATGAATGGCTTATTTTTGCCGTTTCTTCATAACGGCATTGCGGTTGAGGCTAGCAATAAATGCAAATATCGAAAATAATGTTTATGAAATGAGTGAATCCGGCAAAGATTTCAATTTAAATTTCCTGTCAGCTACGCAACAACAAAAGCTGCTGACAAAGCTGTGGCTTAAAGTGTATCATTTACAAGCGATATCAATAAAAACTAAATGGAATTCAATGTTGCCCGCTCGAAGACTTCATTTAATTGGCTTTACTTAAATCAATTGCTCATGTTAAATGTCGATGGCTATAAAACCGTTATTTTATTCGGAAAAGCTGTGAATTTATGTTTCACCAGAAACAACGTTAAATTTGTTTACAATGAAATTCTAATACGCTTCACTTATGCAAAATATTATTTACAAGAACTAAGTTTTGACCTCTTACTTTGTACGGCAGCTATATTCTAAAGTGAACCGAACTGAAGTTTGCGCCGTTTCCGTAGAAACTAATCGCGCTAAAATATTAAATATATCGCTAAATGAAAAAATGAGCTTGGAAAGAAAAGGACGTGTTCAAAATTTCAGATAAAGGCCCCGAAAACTGAGCGACTAATTCGCGTATAAACAGATTTCCGGAAAGACAGACGGATATAGCCAAATCAACAGTATTCGTCATGCTATTAATTTATATTTACGTGGAATGGATCGTTCAGTCTATCATTATCGATTGGGCAATCGGCTTCACCAACTCCTGGTGTTATGTTTTCACTGCCGTTCAGCAGGTTGTTCCCTCCATAATTTTAGTATGCTTTGGGCATCAGTCTCTAGATCACCTCTGGGGGTTCTACAAGAGTATGCTCTAGTCTTGAAACCTTCTGGTAGTCGCCGCATCTTTTCGTTGATTTTCGAGCATAACCCCTGTCGCCCAGCTGGTCAAACTTTTCATACTCACGCATTTCGGCTTCTTTCTTTTTCTGTCTGCAAAAATGTCTCACTTCCCTTTTCAGCTTTCGTATCTATCTCATTCCGCATGTGTTGTAGTCGATTTTAGCGTTACGTGGTGAGCAGTCTGATTTCTCCAGCAGGAGCGTAATTCGAACTTTTCCCTTGTGTTTATTGAAGTGCGTTTTTTGCGCAGAAACGGGTGCGAATCTTGGCTGCAACAAGGTATTGATCCGAGTCAGTGTTGAATCCTCGGACCGTACGCACCGCTAACACACTAGAGACGTGTCTTCCGTCTATCACAACATGATCGATCTGGTTGGTGGCTTTTCGATCCGGAGACAGCCAGGTAGTTTGGTGAATTTTACTATGCTGGAATTTAGTATTACAGATAACCATATTTCGGGACTTGGCGAGGCGAGATTTGAGGAGGTTTCCTCGTGGAAGCTGAATTTGCCGACTGTTGTGCCGAAGATAGCTCTCATAGAAGGCATCTTTCGTCATCCTTCTCTTCCGTCGGGGCGTGGGCGCACATCAGCGATATGTTGAAGAACTTCGATTTGATGCGGGTTGTAGCTAGACGTTCATCTTCTTAGGTGAAAGCCAGGACTCTGCGACGGAGAATTTACTCGTCACAGTCCTTATCTCTTCCATCGCACTTCCTGGACGACGGTGATATCAGCATTTATTTTTGCGAGGACATGAACCAGCTGGGCAGTGGCACCACTCTAATCATGGACCGGACTTCCAAAGAAAAATGTGTGCACGGTTTGTTCCGCACAAATTGACTAACGATCAAAAATTGCTCAGAATCCAACATTCGAAGGACATCATTGTGACCGATTATTTGACCAAATATCACATTTCAACCATTAACCATTAAATCCTGCTTACTTTGGAAGGCACCTTGTACCACTCTAAAATCCCACCGTCACAAAACTTGGTAATACTATTTGGGAGTGCAGCCTGCTGCAGTCGTGTGCTACCGTGTCTCCTTTTCAATAAACTAACCAAATACATACCCCTTATTCAAGAATATTGATTTCTTTAAAATACTCACACATTGATTTCATTCCAAAATACTTGAATTATCAGGTCGCAAGACCTAACCGTAGCTGTCGTTTCTCGTACACTATCGGGAACTTTCCATCAACTCCAGCTATAGACAGCCTGGCCACTGAAGTGTCTCTCAAGCTTAAGCTATTGCCATAAATGTATCATAAGATCTATTGCTTTTTTACCCAAGAGTTCGTTGAATCAGCACTCCAGACTAGTGAAGGGATGTCTACACTCCTTACCTCTAGCATCTAGTTATTTTATAGTTAAACTGGTTTGGGTGCCTGACCACAGCGGTTTTTCAGGAAACTGTAAGATTGATAAGATTGCGAAAACATGTACTGTTGAGTCAATAACTGTGAAATCGGAACGGTTAGGAGCTCCGTTAGATACTTGTTATTTAATAGTAATAAGGTCTGTTGGGTCTTAGACCAGCTCAGGAAACGTTAGTAAACTACCAGTAGCTGAGCTGTCGTAAGCTCCTTCTGACCCAGGGTAAATCTTAAGTGATCTAAGAAACTCTTCGCTCCCAGCAAGGTCGATCTCAATCATTAGTTATGGGAGTTTTTACTGGTCACTATCCGACCGGGATTCATACGAAAATGTAGAACATTTTACCGCATGCCAGCAGTATCAGCTGGTAGGAAGAATCTGACATAGAATAGTCTTTACACTTCCTACTCGTATAACCCGCTTTTCCTAGATCAAGGCAAAACAACTCGGAACTTATATTTTTTGACATCCAGTTGAAATGGCAAAGATGGAAATAAAGCACCGAAGTAGATTTGTATTAGGTTGGAGCTGATATCTGAAATCCAACTATGAGAGTTTTTAGTCTGGCTACGCAAAAGAGTGTACATAATACCTAAGTGCTATTTCCACACCAGATCAGCCAACTAGCCTAACCTTTTCTTATTCCAGATTCCTTCTTTTATGTTTATATACTTATTTTATATATTTAAAATTTTTTTAACTGAAAAATAGACAGTAAATAAATTTTCTCTGCCAGTATAATATAACAATAATCCTTTTGGCGGTAATATAGCGTTTAACACCATCCGCTAATGCATAAATAATTTACTCGATATATAAAAAAAAAGGAGTGTAAGCCACTTTATCAGCTTTAGCAAGCTGTGCGAATTACTTGTAATCACATTTCATACAACATTGCATTAAACGCTGGGCATTAGCGAGCGAATTCGTACACAAAAAATGCCAGCAATTACACTAATTTAATTAATAAAAACGGCAATAATATTATTTAATTTGCTGCGGAGGTTATCGTTAATACCCTCAAACATTTTTACCGTTATCGGCGGCTAATGCCGCAACTCAAATGGCTAATTCGAATTTCTACTTGAATTACGGCGCACAAAAAGTATCAAATGTGCTTTAAAATTGCGCTAATAGTCGGAGCGAAGCAGCGAAAAATTACAACAACAACAACAACAGTAACAAGAGCAAGAGTAAACACAAACAATTTTATGTGGGCGGCGCAAAATCGAGTTAATAATGCTTTTAATCCGTAATTTTTCGTAATCACCCCGAAATGGGGATAATGACAGTGCGCGCCTGGCCGTCGGTGCGCCTGTGCACGTGTGCATGAGTGCGTTAATAAGGAGCTCATTTAAAACGCCATTAACTACGAATTTCGGTGAGCGCCACTATTAAGGCACTGCTGGGCGTTTCAGCTAAGCGCAGCTGGGTGTGTGTGTGGGTGTGCGCTAGTGTTTGTGTGCATTAATTTTCGATAATATTGAAAGCAACGAAGCGTCAACTTTTAAATGCCCGAATGGCCGCAAAAACACAAAGCTTTCAACCCCAGGCGCAGCTGCTATGCCGGCCGGCGCTCCGCTCCATGGCATTCCGTCCGATGTTTCTGTTTTCTATAAATTGATTAATTAGCGTCCATTGAGTGATGACAACATTATGTGGCCGATTTACAAACACTAATGTTATCGGCGCGCTCTAGTCTGTCAAAATAGAGACAAAAAGCGGTCGGAAACTTTGTCCTTTGCCTTTAGATTATATACAATTTAGAGCAACAACAACTAATGCAACAAAGATATGAAAGCTGTTAGCTATATGTGTGTTTATAGTGCTTTCAACTGCAACAACAACAGCAAAACAAAAGTATATCGATTTGCATTCTGTGTCAAATATATTATGTTTGTGAAATATTAACATTGTGTGGGCTCATTTGCATTGCCAGAATTATTCAGCGGATGAAATATGTCATTGGAATGACAGCGCCGACATTGTGGCTGCTGCTATTGTTTCTCCGCCGAGCCGCTCTGATTGATGTGCCGGCATAGCAAGTATGGATTTGGCATTAGACGCGTATGACAAGGTACAAGTGTATTTGTAGAAACCAAGAACCCAACCAAGAAGAAGAAGAATAATTATACTCCTGAAAAATGTTGCAAAGGGTATAAGAGTTTTGTTCAACTCAAGGTTTTCTACTAACGAGATTAAATTAAACGAGAAAGATATGAATCTATGATATATATATAAATGATTAGGATGACAAGACGAGTTGAAATCCAGGTGACTGTCTGCTCGTCCGTCCATATTTTCATCCATCGAAGTGTTAACTTCAATAAAAGTTAAGACACCCTGGTAAAACTACGAACGCCTATTCCTTGTTACACAAAGGAGTTGTTATTTCAGATGGACGGAATTGGTTAACCGCCCAGCCCACATAGCGCCGTCAAGTAAAAACATATAGAAGAAAGTGCCATAACTAATCACTAAGTTAAAATACAAAAATGATCTTTCTTAGCGATACGAGACACTTGTTTTCTTAAAAGTGGGCATCGTCAGCCTTGTGGATTGTTTAAAGTACATATCGTCGAAATCTCCCATAGATTCGAAAGACTCTCTACACTGAAGCTGATGCCAGCAACGTTTTCCAACCGGAATTCTCCCCTTTCAAAGCAAGCCATGTCGATTTCGAACACCGACATGTTCGAGGCTGACGAAGGATTAGGTCCATTAGACCGAACGCCGACTCAAACAAGCGCTGTTGCTGCGCCGATATGCTACCTCCAGGTTCGAGCGGATCACATCCGCGTAGGACTTCGTTTTCCCCCCTGCCTCTCCACTGGTAACATTGATCTTGCAAGTGATTCTTCGTTTTTTTAATATAATAACCTCGGGAGTTCGGAGTCTTTACTTTTACTTCGGAGTCTTTACTTTTACTTCGGATTCTTTAACTTGACTCCCGAGATTTCTAATTTTCGGCGGGTTAGAATCCACTGTCCTGCGGGTTGGGTCCAGCAGCACTGGGCATCTAGCAACCCCGGAGCTTTTACCAGTCTTGAGGACTAGGTTTCCATCTCGGCATTGGGTTTCCATCTCAGCAGTTCGGCGTCATTTAGCATGCTGTCACCGGGTCTTCCAGTAGTGATGACTGCTTAGTTGAAAGAGTTGGCTGCTCGGAAGATCTTCTTTTCTTCTCTACCTCCTGATAATGGATCCAGCAATCAGTATCCGTTGTTTACGCACTGCCAATCTAGCGGCTCCGGAGCTTTTGCCAATAGAAATGGTTTTTGGCAAACTCTTTCAATCTTCTGTGAGTGGAGTTGGAGCCTCTGGAATCTGTCCTTCTTCCACAGCTGAAGCGTGAGTGTATTACCACTTGGGAGGGTGCCATCTGGAGTACTATTCCTACTGTTGTCACCGCCACTCATACTGTTTGTTTGCTGTTTAGCCTTTTGCTAAAGGTGAATGTGTCTTAAAAAGGGTACTGTCCGCTCTTTCTCTTACTTCCCGAGACGAAGCCGATCGGGTTGCCTTATGCGACCCTCTTTTTTCCACAACATGGGCCTGGGACTGGCTAATTGGTGTTTTCTTGTCAGTTATACTAGTTAATGATATTCTCGTAAACGAGATATCGCGTATAAATGTTTCACTAGGTCTCTCTTATTTGGAAAGAGTATAATATTATGATAGAAAAGCTATCAGCTGGTGTTCTGGTGGAATTGGTCTACAAGTATATACGAAAAAATGTCACCTGGTTAGTTGCATTCTTGGATTGAAGGCTTTGAGTCCATAAAGTTTTATTCTAAATAATACTTAATCACACTTTCTACGACTAGACTGAGATTGACCGACCAAAAAGTGCCGGATGCCTCAAAATGCAATAGTTTCTACATCATCAAGAAATACTTTTCCAGCAATCATATGAGGAGAGACGTTAAGTACTTGAAGTTGGATCTCTTTATACTTATTCCAAAAATCAGGCGCTCATCACAAGAGAGAGGACAAATATGTACACAGAGTTGATGTAAGTGCGGGTCATATCTTTGATCGGAGTAGCTGTTAACATTCTACGAAGATAGAGGTTACTAAAGCAATGTATTCACTATGTTTGATATATTATTCCCTTAAGGAAGAATCTTACCACTATTAGTAATACTCACAGTGCCCTCAAATAGTCCTCACACGACATTTTCTTATCACCTGCACTACTCATTTTTATCCTCTTATTCTCTTTTAAAAGTTATTTATGTGCGCTCCGAGCCTACAGAGAAACTTAGCGCATATCTCTTTTTTGTACGTGTTAGAGTACATACAAAGACATTTTATTTGATATTTTTGATTGATACTTCTCATAAATTGTGAATGGTTTGCGAGAGTCTGAGCTAATGGCGCCATCATCGTTTCCCAATTAACCAGACATAAATAAATATTTGCTTTTACACATATACTATATACATGAATAGCTATTTACCTCGCGTAACTGTATTCGGAAAGAAAAGGCGTTAGCATCAGCAAAGTTGCTTCAGTACATAGATATATATCTTGCCACAAAATATCGCCTATTATCAACGTAGCTTGCTTCACATAAATCAATTGACCTTACTATCCCACCAACTCTCATTTGCGCTCTTGCACGCACACTCACGCCCTCTAGTGTCAGCCTTCGCCTTCATTCAGTATTTTTACTTCATAAATTTGTTGGAAATCACTAATAAAGCTGCCTTCCACCGCAGTTGTCCTTCACGCAAGTCGTCTGGCGCTGGCGAAGTTTGTTTCCAGCTTTTTCTCTCTCTTTATTATTTCCAGCATCGTCAAAGTGCTTGTTAGAAGTTTTGACAGCTACGTCGAGATAGCGATCATTGTAACGAGTGGAGTGCCGCACACAAACACACACACTCACGCACTCGCGCGCTCCTTCACTCTTTCGACAACTGCAAGCTGAGAGTGTCACCGTCATTTGCCACTTACCGCGGATGCCGCAAAAGCCCGAACATCATAACGAGCTGCATATACTCGTATCATAAATTTGACAGTTTGTCGATGTACATTTGTATGCCGGTATACATGTATGAAGCGCTGTAAATATGTATTTGTATAAGCGCTTGCACAAATTGGTCATGGTTTGCTCCGCTAAAAGTGACAAATGACTAAATAAATAAAGAAATGGTTGAATTTGAATGAGTGAAGCGTGTTGCCGCGGCAAAAGGACGAAAGTGGCTCTGTTTCAACTGTCATTTGATGTATGGTTTTTTGAATTCATAACTGCGGCGCTGTTTATTCATGCAGCTTATTGTTGTTTTCGTTCGTTAGAGTATTTGTTGTTGCGCTCATATTCGCCGAAATGGTGTGAATATTTTTCATTCCGCGCAGTAGATGTTTGTTGGTATATATGTATGTGTGTGTGTCCAAAATATGTCATAAATAAATGACTGATTTTAGCCGCAATGGTACTGGTGAGCATTTGATTCTGCTGTCAGGTATACCCTTAGGTGTGGGAACGAGAGTGGGAGCTTTTGGCAAATTGCTTTGTCGGTGGTCTGGAACTCGTTAGTGGTTTGGCTAAAGCAACCAGAAGGTGATTGTGCGAGTTGTTCATATCATCATTTTTCTGGGTGGTCTCCGATTGCTTGACGATTAACAGCCTTGAATGATAATAATGGAGGAAATCAAAAAGTGGTCGTTGAGGCGTAATCAAGTTAGGATGAAAAAGTCATGAAACGTAGCTTTAATATTAAAGTTATGCTTTTGGCTTTAGGTGAATACAAATTTTCAATAGATTAAGATTTCACCAATTATTGGATTTTAAGTATGCTCTGCCCAATCCACAAAAAGGGAAACCCCATAATCAGCGCCAACTACCGTGGGATAAGCTTCCTTGACATCGCATATAAGGTTCTATCGAGCACATTGTGTGAAAAATTAAAGCCCACCGTCAACAAACTTATAGGACTTTATCAATGTGGCTTTAGACCTGGAAAATCAACAGATGACTCCCTATCGTGCGACTTCTTCAATCTACTCCTAGAGAAAATAGTTCGAACTGCAGATCTGAATAGAGACAGTACAATTTTGTACAAGAGTGCACAACTGCTGGTGTACACCTGTGACATCGATATCATTGGCCATAACCACCGCGTCCTTAGTTTTGCGTTCTCTAGGTTTGACAAAGAAGCGAAGCAAATGGCTCTGGTAGTGAACGAGGGCGAGACGAAATATATCCTGTCATCAAACAAATATTCGTCGCACTCGCGACTAGGCTCCCACGTCACTGAAGACAATCATAGCTTCGAAATCGTAGATGATTTAGTCTATCTTGGAACCAGTACTAAAACTAACAATATCGTCAGCCTCGAAAGACAACGCAGAATAACTCTTGCCAACTCGTGCTACTTCGGAATGAGTAAGCTTTTGAGCAGTTGAGTCTTCTCTCGACGAACAAAGACCAAATTCTACAAGTCACTGAGATTATTTTGATCTCCATATCGTGCAGAGACCTGAACGATGACAACATCTGAGGAGTAAACGTTACGAGTTTTCGAGCAAAAGGTTCTGTGGAAGACTTTTGGTCTTTGCGCATTGGCATCGGACTCTGAAATCGTCGCACAAGTTTATTTCATTTCAAAATACTTGCATTACGAGGTCGTGGAGCTTTAGGTTGTCTGTCGTTTCTCTGTTCGTAAAGGCATCTCTCCTGTTTAATGAAAGCATGGGAGGGAAAGAATTATTGGAGGAGAGAAACGGTAAGCTTTCTTACGGATGGATTAAAGTTCGCAGAAAGGATTGGTGAAGGACTCCACTGTCCAGACCTTTCCGTCAGCTCTACTATCAGGTTTCCCGACAGCGTCTTCCGGACGTAAATGGCTGCCATAAAGGTAGTAGTAGGATTACTGCTTCAGAGCTCGCTTAAGATTTGCTAAGGGATGTCTAGACTATCCATCTGTATGTTAGAATCAAGCTATTTTATGATTTTACGGGTTTTGGTGCCTGACCATAGCGGTATTGCAGGAAACTATAAAGCTGATGATGGTAAATCGAAGAAGGTCTAGCAAGCCCTTCGCGCTCAGCAGGGTCCACATTTCAATGGTTGTAAGAATTATAATTGTACTAGTTCGGGATTCGTGATTCGAGCTGAGATAGAATCATCCCAACACTTCCACTTTCAATGTCCGGCTTTTGGCAGATCAAGACAAAACAATCATGAGATCCCATCTGGATTCTAAGACCATTCTTTAACATATATTTGTTGAAAATTATGTCTCAGATAGTCCATCCGTTGAGTCCAATTTCGAATGACTGGTTCGGAGCATTTCGACTGGTAACTGGTGAATGACCAACGGCCCACAAACCACTCCAAACTTTAGTGTTTTCTAGATGCAATGGCAGCTCTTGAATCTCTATAGGTTTCATCCAAATGCGGCAATTTTGCTGGCTTTCATACCCATTGAGCTATCGCTGAACAAAATTTGGCTCGATAACGTCAGATCTTCTTGGAACTTTTCAAGAGCTCACAGGGCGAAACAATGTCGGATGGGAAAGTCGAGCGGCTTCAGTTCTTGCTTAAGCTGTATTTTGTACGCTTCTAATTAAAGATCTCGACCAGTTCAGGGTATACAAATTATTGAAAGTTGTTAAGTATAGCATCTCTAGTAACATTTTAAGTAAAGCAGAGCTGTGAAACGTTCTATTATGTTCACCAAATTATAGGAAATTCTTATAGTACTCGCAATGCATTCTGCAACTACACCACTTGTCTATTTGTAGTTGGTTTGTGCGATTCACTTTTTTTTTTTTTTTTTTTTTTGAGTCTTTTAACTGACTTGCTCTGCTTTGGTCAGCAATCGCATTCAAATGATTGTGACAAGCAGTAAATTTGTCGGTTGCGCAAAATCCCAGCAATACATACAACGATATATAGGCATATAAATGCAAGTAGCGGAGCAATTGACCCGATTTCACAACAACACACACACCTACATACAAGCATACATCATTCGCCAGTGGCAAGTGGCAAATGGCAAGTGAGAAAAGATTGTTGCTGCGACAGCAGACAGCATTGAACGGCAAACTTCCAGCAGATTCGAAGCTAGAATGTGTAACATTGAAGTGGCGAAAACAGCAAAAGCAAAAGCAACGAATGCCAACGATTTAAAGTTGCCAACGAGATAAAGAAGGGTGAAATGAATGCAAATGCCAATGTAGAAAAGTTAACAAACTTTTCGTGGTCGTTAACCTTTGACACATTGACACTTGCTAAGCTTTCAAGCGATTGCGTTTGCACACAAGCACACACACACGCGCCCATAGAAAGCACATTTCAGCAATCTACAACGCGCTTCACAGCACTCAAAACCACACTCCTATCAGTGGTGGCGTGTGAAGTAAGCGCAAAAAATCACAAAAAGAAACAGACAAACGGCTAAAGCGAGTCTTAAAAGCATTTACACTTGTGTGCGATCAAATTTACTGCCTTCGACAAGATGGATTAGCACGGAAACTTGATATTGACCCATGTACTTATGGACTTACAACTGCAAATATATGCACAGATAATATATACGTAAGCACAAGTATGGCAATTTTTAAACACTTGTGCCATCAAATGGAAAATTTGCAGCAAAATGTTTATAAATTGCATTTATGCCGCCTCCACATGCACACTCCACATGCACACTCATGCAACACACACACCCATATGAAATGCACTCACCGGCCTCTGTTCTTAAACAGCATTCACTTCGCATGCAAGCCAGCTGCTGTTGGTGCATTTTATTTTTAAAGAATTTTGCTATTTGAAACTTTCAACTTGAGGATTATGTCAACTTTGTCCCCTTGCAACAATTCGAGGCAAATGTTTTTGCAAACATTCCAACTCCCTTTGTGCACTGAAATCGTGCATGCATATTTGCGCATATAAATATATTTAGCTCATGTACGTATGTAAATAATTCTCCATCTTCGGCATGTGTACACAAAATATATATATGTATATATGCCACATGAGCTAAGCAGCGCTTAACAATAAGGAGTGGCTGCTATTGCTATATTGAGTTGAGTTTACGTTTGTATGTATATGTGTGTATGAGCACTATGCAACTGCTGCTTGCATTTCTTCTGCTTTTTAAGCCTAATACAGCTCGATATTTATATTATTTAAGTTCAGCCTGCTGCACCAAAGCATTTTGAGAAAGCTTTATAAATATTATCAATTCTACTTGATAGGAGCAAATTTGTTATAGGCATTAAGTATGCAGAATACATAGACTCAGCTGTGATTTGAGAAGAGCTATGGCATTATGCACTTCCAGAAAAATATTTTAAGAAACTATACTTAAAAGATTAAGTGACTTTTTATGGGCTGAAAATTACTATTCTCGCCAATTTTTTTTTTTCATATAATAATTTAATTAATTTATTGGAACTTTTGAACATATCAAAGAACAACAATTTAACAATATTTTGTGATATTTTCATAAAATTTTTTCTGAAAGTCAGCCGTTGGCATCTGGTTTCTGGCAGCAGCGCAGAAAAACGTCTCCTTGCGGTGGTCAGCATAGCAGACAAAGGCTTCATATAAAATCGAAAAATCAAATTTCATCGCTTAGTAGATTATTCGAAGGATTGGAAAAAAATAATTTTTGGCAAATTTGCTGACAAAAGGGTATGATTTTAGGTTTAATTATTATCACAAATTGCCTTGAAAAAATAAATTGTAATCGAAAAAAAAAAAAACAAAAAATCCTACCATCAATTATGAGGTTATCCTCTTTAGAAAAATTGTGAAAAACTTCAGTAAGATTACTTTAATAGTTTCTGAGAAATCGTGACCACCGACTTTGAAAGCGATGTTTTGAAAAAAACATCCCGACGGTCCGCTTTCCCAAAAATCTTCTATCCTACATTTTTATTGCAATTTCCTTGAAACTTTGTGAAAATATTCTAGACATATTTATTATAAATAAATACAATAATATATAATATAATGTATTATGTTTACATATTTTTTTTAATTGCAAAAATCACCAAAAATCACGTAACTTCTTAAGCATTCTGATCCAGAATTTATGCCTTCGCAACCATTTTCGAAATACGTAAAATGAAAAAGGTAATCTCCACGATGACGATCTGTTATGCGTTCGGATAAACTTTGATCGGCTTAAGTAAAAACAGGAATAGAAGCCCGGTAGCAGACATATTATACATTCGAGACGAGGAAAGAACACTTGTCGAAACTGCTAAATCAGGAAAGCAGTGCTGCGGCGAAAAAAAACGCGACAACAATCTACGGTGACAACATTATTGTCCTAACACTAGACCAACACGAGGTGAATACGACTCTAAGGCGATTTAAGTCAACAAAGCCGATGGATTAGCGGCTGCACTGTTTAAGCCGGTGGCGTGAAGCTGGAAAGGCACATGTTCCAGCTGCTAAGCATGTTTTGGTCGCAAGTATATACTCTCAGTGTTTAGAATATGAGTGCAGTCTGCCCTATCTACAAGAAATTTTACAGTACATTTAATCCTGGCGAAGATCATTGACAAACAGATCGACATCCATCATCTTTTTGTTGATTTCAGAGCCGCTTTTGACAGCACTAACAGGAGCTGCCTTTTCGACGCCTAATCTAGATTACCGTTCGATATCAGACGAGGTTTTAGACACTGTGATTCCCTCTCGTGTGTTTTCGTCAATATAAAGCCGAAACAGTGTTGCGTGCTGTTAATCTGATTAGTACTGTCGACTCTAAAAGTACAATGATGGTACTAGGGTACGCAGATCGAATTATTTTCATAGGCCGTAACAACAGAACTGTCAGCTTAGTCTATTCAAGTCTACAAAACAAATTGGTGTTTTCGTAAACAAATGACAGAAAAAGTATCTGGAGACCATACACAAAGATTCCTTGAGTCCTGGGAACTTCTTCACTGTTGACAAAAATAAAAATTGAAAGGCTTGGAACCAGCATAATTTCAGCAATACCAACATGTGCTATTTTGGAATCGGCAGGCCGTGTGAAGCAGATCCTTCTCACGACGAAACGAAACCTAGGCTCCATAAGTCTCACATTATTCCCGTCCTATGTATCATGTGGCACAGAAACAAGAACTATGACGAACCGCTATGGGAAAGTTCTTGGAGCTTTCGAGAAAACTATTATCCGCAAGATCTTTGGAGCCGTCCGCGTGAGCTATAAATATCGAAGAAGATGGAAGCACGAACTGTATGAGATCTACGTCGACATAAATACAGCCAAGCGCATAGAAATTCGCTATGCGCTGGTTCAGTCATGGCGTTCGCAAGAAAGATGATGATCTAGCGAAAAGCTTCTTCGATTCGAGATCCATGGGCGGACAACCGAAGAAAGAGCGTCCGCGCATCCAAGGGAAGGACTAAGTAGATAGCAACCTGTCCATATTTGGGATGTACAACTGGCGTGACTTAGCGAACGATAGAGACAACCGGCGACGTTTTGTATTCTCGTCCCAGCTCCACCCAAATTTCTATTGTAGTGCCAAAAAAGAAGAAGGAGAACCTTAGAATTCTAGTACGTTTACAGAACCGACAACTGCACAATCACAAGCTACTGTTATGCGAAATACTTAAAGTTCAATTAATTAATTAACGTTCGAACAAGATCAAAAATTGTATGTGACACGACTTTAGAAGTTTTAATTTTCATCGAGCTTCCTTTGGACATAACTCGATAGACATGGGATCTGTGGATAAAATAGACCACACTTTTTTTGGGAGAGAATATGAACCTCCATGTCATGCTTAAAGATATCGGATAGCGCAGGTGCACGCAAACGCTCGAAACTCTTAGCATTTATATGAACAGACCAAAAATGGCTAATGAAGTGAGCGCTGGTATCTATTGCACGTAGCTAGATCTCATGCAACTCTTCAAGCTGCCGCTATACTGCAGTATCTTTGAATGCGGAATACTGCAGAAGTCTTTGCTATATATATATACTGGGTTCCAGGCTACAAAGTAGTTGCGAACAAGGAATTTGATGATTGACTACTGAACCTACTCAGGAAGTACGCAAATCGTTAAAAACGATGCTCAACGAAATTTTCAAAAAGGCTAACAGATAGATCAGGTTGAGGAATAACATCTTACGGGCATGCAGGATCGCTAGGACACATGTAGAAAGTGCAGGAAAGTGCTCTTGAGACAGATGCTGGAACACTTCCTCTGCTTATGTCCGGCTTTATCTAAAACACGGCTTAGGTATCTATGGGCTCTGTAGTTTAATGGAAATAGATATCAAGTCTCTTTTAAACTCCGAAAAAAGCTTGCATTAATAATATTAATATTAAAATCTCCATTTGGTTTTACAAATGACTGTAAATCCATGCATGATATGACTGCTAGCCAGTGTAGCCTAACTTAAGCGTACCTATAACACGGAATCAGGCCATGAGCCCACAAATTTAAGCTAACTGACAGGAACTAATAAATTTTACAAATTTTCTAACAGTCTAGTCTCATACTTAGTCATTAATTTTTAAATTAAGCATTTCCAAAATTTAAGCAAGTATTTCTCATATGTGTTTTCACTCTCTCAGCGCTTGGTGCCGTCCTGCACCCTTGACGCTGCCCAGCATTTAGAATTCTCACTTGACCTCACTTCATTTGGTCGGTTAGTTATATTTCGCTGTTTGTCTTCACTCACTTTAACTACAGCAATGCTATGGTTTTTGTTGTTGTTTTGGCTTTCATTTATTTAACACACAGCGCGCAACGGTGGCAGCAGAAGTGGTGAATGCAGTTGGTGAGGCGGCGCTCAGCAAGCGCGAAGTAGCCAGCAATCAACCGAACGAAAAAGTAAAAAAGCATAACGAACTACAAAAACAAAAAGCAAAGTGCATATATTATACGAATACATATGTATATGTGTTTATATGCATGTGTATGAGTGTGTGGTGGACGTGTTAAAGCCATGGAAAACGACCGGGGAAGGATTTTTGTCTAAGTGTCAGCTTACACGAGTCTCTAGACAACGCTTATGTCTTGCGCTAAGTGCATACCATTCATATCTAAGTGTGTGTGAGTGTGTACATAAGCTCGTTTAGCTGATATGTGTGTGCGCGTGTGTGTGGTGATTGTGCTGTTGGCCACTTTAGTACATCAACTTCAATTAAGTAAATATTTGAGTAGCGAAACTTTATTATTTTTGTGTGCTGCCAAGTAGAGAGTCCGCAGGGGAGGGTTGGCGACTCATATTGGCTTACAAATGTTTGCACAGTATTACCACATTTCACTGCGGTCCGGCACGCCAATGCATTGGCATTTATGTGCATGTTGAACTGTATATTGCGGTTGTTCTACGACAATGTGATTGCAACAGGCCAAAAAGCACCCAACAGCTTAGATAAATAAAGACGCGCCCACACTACGTCTTTCAGCTCTCAACCCATCAGAGACGCAAGCACTCACAACAACAGCAACAGCAACAACAACTTGCGAACCAACAATTCACGCTAACTCCATCGGTATTATATTACGAGTTGCCGGTGCTTTATCAGCCGGCAGCAATAACATCACTGACATCGTCAGCCATGTGATAACCACAACTAACGCCGCACACCAACATCTCCGGCGGCCGCAACAACAACACCAGCAATGACAATACTATCTGCTTCCTTGTATTGTAATTCTTTACAGTTGTTGGCGTAGTGAGCACCCGGGCTGTCTGTCGTTGTTTTTGCCGTCATCGTCATCATCATTATCAGCGACAGCTACAACGCCCGTGGTGGTGGTGCAGTCACCATAACGGTACATGTATATATGTTATAGATGTAGTTGCCATTTATTTCGCACAATTCTCATTTTGTATCATTTCTCTCTGTTTCAATGTTCTTCAGGCAGTCATAACATTCCGAAAGTGGTCAAACTAATAAATTCCTTGTTGTTGCTATAAACTTTCTTTCCTTCTTTCTATTTGCCCAGCGCTAATTGCAATTCACGAACAGCGTTCGCACATTAAACTAGTTAAGCTTTTAAAGGGAAAAAAAAGTTGCGTGTTTTAGGACGGAGACTTAATGTTCGAAAATTCGAGGATGAAATTCGAAAATTCGAAGTTAAATTCGAAACTGAGAAAAAGAGTGAAAGCTCGAATGTCGTAGTTAAGATCCGAAAATAAGGAACTAAAATTCGACAATGAGCAATTTAATCTCGAAAATTTTAAGTTATCTGTATTCGCCCATTACCATGAATAAGCTGTTAAAAGGAGGAAAGTTGCGAGTATTACAGCTGTTATTTAATTTTCGAAAGTTTTAAAATTTTAAAATTCGATAGTCGAAGTTCTTATTCGAAAATGAGAAATGTAAATTCGAACATTCGAAGTGCATTACTCGAGTTAAGCTTTTAAAAGATGGAAAAGTAAGTAGTGTTCTGCTAGAGTTTTAATGATCGAAAATTCGACAAACGAAAAATGTAAATTTGAAAATTTTAATTTTTTTAGCCCTGAAACATTACCTTAAATATCAAGGTTGGAATAATTATGGCTGAAAATCAATTTCCGAAAAGTAAAAGTTGATATTATGAAATAAAAAATATAAGTACGAAATTTTTGAAGCCTAAAGGTCGAAGTTAAAGGAGTAATTCGAAATTTCGATGTTTTAACCGTTGACCATTACCCTAGTTAAGCTTATATAGGAAGCAAGAGTCGAAATTATTTGATGCAGATTTAATTTAATTTTCGAATATTTGAAGTTAAAATTCGAAAACACGAAATTAACTTAAACAGCGAGAAATCGAAATTCGAAGCTTAAGTTTTAAAAACATAAATCATAATTCAAAAATTCGAAGTTTAGATTCGTTTTTTTAGCGTTGGAACAATTTTAGTTCAGATGTTGCAATAATTAATATAACAATTCAATTTTCGAAAATTTTAAGTTGAAATTGTGAAACAAAATATCAAAACACGAACGTGTTGAAGTCCCAAGTTCGAAGTTAAAACTTGAAACTTTGCGAAAATTCGAAGTTGAAATCCGAAAATTCGAAATTAACTTAAAAAATGAAAAATCAAAACTCAAGATTAAAGTTAAGATTCGAGAAAGAGAAATCATAATTCGAAAATTTGAAGTTTACATTCGAATTCGAAATTGTGAATTGGTAAATGGCAACTTTTAGATAATGTTAAATGAAAGATATCTTCTGTTTAAAATTGTCAGCTATAAGAAAATCTATAAATATTTTCCTTCGAAGTAGACCTCCACCTACGATTTTACGAAGCGTTTTTATTTTAGGTCTCGCAGAGTCACTCTCCCTTCTATCGCTCTTTCAGCTAATCAGAAGAACCACGAATAACTTGATTTCGCGATAAAAAATGGAATTTGGCATCTCAAATAAATGCCTTGCTAAATTATTGACTCATATTTTCTAGCTTTTTCTTACCCCTCAACACATACAAGGTTGAAGATAACATATTCGACATGTCCTACCGCTTTTTCGGTTGTCCAGCAGCATTAATATACTTGTGTGTTATGTATAATTCAACGTATACATATATACATACACACATATGTAAGTAGTGTGCAGCAAAACTTTCACCAATGCTTTTCTTCTACTCGCTGTCTTAGCTCTTTACTCTTCCTGGTTTTCTGGCACTTCACAGTTACTTCATCATGTTATTTACTTTGTCATTATTTGCTATATTGTTGCCAGTTCAGTTTGTCTGCGCAAATACAAGCAAACACACTAACAAGCCAACAGCGTCGAACAGCTGCCATATAAATTAGAAATAAGACTACAATTCTACGGGCAAAACTCAGTGAATTCAGTTGAGCTTTTACAGCCAGCGCCAACGCTGTTAGTATTTGTTTTCCCCACTGATAGCAACTTTTCGTGTTGTTGTTAATGTTGCTAACTAATGTCGAAATTTTGTGTTGTAGTGCTTGTGCTGCGCTGCCGGGCATTTGTTAACACTTATCAACACGCAAATACACATACACAGATAAGTCAATTTACAAATCATAAATGTGTGCGCGGCAGCAAAGCATACATTTGGGAGTCGCAGCATTTGTGAAGGGCATACGTTGACTTACTAGAATTTTTTTGTTGTAAATGCACGGGAAATTTTTATGCTTAAAATTGTCAGTATCAGAGTTTAGTTTAAATATTCAAAAATTCGAAATTGGAATTCGAAGTCGAAATTTGAAAATTTGAAGTTAGTTTAAGAAATGAGAAACTAAAACTCGAAGTTAAAGTTAATATTAGATAAAGAGAAATCATAATTCGAAATTTCGAAGTTTACATTCGAATTCGAAAGTTTTAACTCTCTTGAATTCTAATTTGGCTTTTTGTAAATGCGCGGAAAATGTTTATATTTTGTTTATGTAATATTTTTATGCATATTTTTTTGGCTTTTAGATTATATGTTTTGCTTTTAGGAAGCAAATTTGAGAGTTCTTAAGTTATTTTTGGAAAATGCATTTTTTACTAAGATTTTTTTTTAAGAAATGGATATTTATGCTCATAAGTAAATAAATAGTTTTGAGCCGCAGCATTTTCCTGAAATAACTTAATTTCAGTCATCAAATTATTTTGAAACTATTTTAAGGGAATCCGCTTACTTTCTTCAAAGCCGTGCAAACAATGGAAATAATAAAAAAGCTCGAAATTTTTCTTAGCAGTTTAATTCGAAATCGAATGTAAACATCGAATTTTAGAATAAGGGTTTCTATTTTGGGAGACATAACTTTAACTTCGAATTTTTATTTCACATTTTTTAAGTTAATTTCGAATTTTCGAACTTCAACTTCGAATTTTCGAAAATTTAGTCTCAGCTAAAATACTGACAACTCTTTCACTCTTATTTATATGGTAACTTGTCAACGCTGAAAATACCGAATTTTCAAATTATGATTAATAAACATACATATGTACATATGTATGCTCATATGTATATCAAATCTTCGAATTTTGATTTCACACTTCTTAAGTTAATTTCGAATTTTAACTTGCCAGCTTTATCGTCACAATGTCTAGCCAACATGCCTAGCCAACACTGTCATCTTCGAGTTTTGACACACAAAAAAAGCAACGCTTCTAACAGTATTTTGTCAATTTAATGAAGTTGAGAGTTTTGCACTAAACTTTCGCATTACAGCGCGGTTTATTGACTTGTATATATGTAAGCAAACTTAGCAAGCAACGCCGTCTCTCTATATGACGCCGCTTCCTCCACAGCAGCACCCCTCAGCAGCACTTGGCATTGGTGTGTCACTGCAACTTCACGAGTTTTATTGTTGCTACGTAGTTGTGTGCGTTTATGAGCAAAAATTTCAAATTGTCTCTAATTTTGTATATGTGTTGCATAAACATATGTCACATGGCTTTCTTGAGAATTTTGTTTGATTTTTTCTATTGTTTATTTACTATTTCGTTATGAACGGGTATTTGTTGCAGCAGCTGGCACTTTTGTTGTTTTGCTGCTGCAGCTACTCGCAAAGTAAAACAATGCGGCATAAATTGCCAATAAAAATGTAAGTCACAGCAAAAATAACAACGCAAAGTTATAGTTGCAAAGTTCTGATTTTTATTGCGCACACAAAACTTGACTTCGTAAGGGGTATATAAAAAAGTTGCCGCAATTTCTTGGTGTTTAAGGAACTAGAAAAATATAAGATATGTGTTTTAGTGTTTTGTCGAGGTTTTAGTATATGTGGAGTAGCGCATATGCTATATATGTATAAAACGGAACAGGTTATGTTAGGTTAAAGGGTCGATCCCAAGAGGGGTCTCACTTGGACAGCTTAGATCATCGCTCCTAGTTCGTTTCATCTTACTGTGTCTCGGATCCAACGACTTTTCCCTCGTCAATCTATGAGCAGAGAAAAAGGCACGATAAATGACCTCTGCAGTTCAGGAATAAAGTTGAAAAAGGAGCTTATGTCAATGTGTTCTTTTCTGGATGTCTTCATATACCAACCCAGCTTTTTTGAGGCACACTTCGCAACAATAGACCTGCCAGCAATGTCCGCCGTTAATGTGTTTAAAACGGCATTAAATTCTATTGTTGATGTAGGCTGAAGCGCACTGGACATTCCAATGAAAGTCGCGCTTTGGTCATGTTCAAACTTCTTGGAAAGTGTTGCTTTTTTTATTGCCATCCACCAGTGGAATACATCATATAACGTTATTGGCTTGACTACGGTTTCATAGAGCCAAATAAACACCTTTGGTGAGAGTACACACCTTTTCCCTATAGCTACTCTATATCGATATAGGGAACCGATGCCTTCCTTACTCTCTCCTTAATATTTGACATCCATGAAAACTTCTATGAAAAATGAGCCTCAGGTAATTCACCTCATCAACAAATTGAAATAGTGACCCTCCGAATGTGGGGAGTGACACGTCTGATATCTTATACCTCCTGATAAATAAAACTATTTCAGTTTTGTTTCGACATACGACTAAGCCGCTTTCCAAATATTAAGGAATCCGAATAAAATTATATGTGAAAAATAAAATTCAGTGCGCGGACGCATGCCTAATGTTGACTGGAACGTCTGGACAAAGGTAACACTTTCCGGCGGTACTAAATAACGACGATAAGCTGTGTACGACGATGAGCGTGTGATCGCTCAAGCACGTCAAGGCACGTAACCAATCTTCGAGTCACCATTAGAGAAATTGCTGAGGAATTAAGCATATCGATTAGTTCGTGGCATCCAATGATTTAGGTTTGAGTCGGGTCCCCGAGAAGTTTGGACCAAATTGCTCACTTTCGACCAAAAACAGTGTCGCGTTGATATTCCTTAGGAGATGTTGGACTCAGTCCGCGACGACCCAAATCTACTTTTTCTGACGAATCATGGAGTTATAATTATGATGTGGAACCCAAAGCTCAATCATCCCAATGGAGGAACGAAAAAGCGCGAAGTAAGGTCGAATATGAAGAGACGTGTGGATTATCAGCTCTTGCCAAAGGGTCATACGGTCAATAAATAATTTTACCTGCAAATTGTGCGCAATTTGCGCAAAGCTGTTCACTAGAAACGCCGAATTTGAGAAAAAACAAAAATTGACTTTTACTCCACAATAACGCCACAGATCAGGGATCGTAACATCTGAGCGAAGTTTTGGCCAACAACAACGCAGTAATGGTGCCGTAGCCACCGTATACCGCAGACCTGACTTACTGCGACTTTGTTTTGTTCCCAAAACTGAAGAGGAAAGATGGCTTATGTTAAGATTGGGGAGATGAAAACTTCATCGAAGGAGGAGTTAAACAATATTATAAAAAATTAAAGTTTGAAGAAAAATGAAAATGAAAAAAACGCTGGCAGAAATGCAATATATCTGGGGTGATTACTTTGAATGTCTGTTAGGAAATACAAAATTCGCGATTCTTTTTAAATACTCACAAAGTCTCCAAAAAAAGAATAAAGGATAGGCGAATGGGTCTGAAATCCTAAGCAACAACGCTCTTCTTCGCTTAAAAAATTTGTTATATTTTATAAAACTAAAATACAATACAACTTACAAAAAAAAATTATAACAACAAACAATAAAAATTTTTATAAAAAATTACAATAACAAACAATTAAAATGTGAGTAATACATTGCAACAGCACCAAAATTGAAATCTTAGTTCTTTTTTTTTAAGCACAATAATCAGCAATTACGTTGTTCTTAAATTTTTTCATCAAGCAATTGCTTTCTTTCCACTCACACCACAACACAGCAACGAATACACACCATTTTCCATTCCAGCGCTTAATTTATATTTATAAGTGTACATGCAGCAAGCATTTATGCAAATAGAACAGCGTTTTGCATGCCGCCCCGCGCCATCAATTTGCCAATCGCGTCGGTTGGGTGGGTACGCCACGGCGTATGCGCGATTTTATCATTAACATTGCAATTACAAACATGCGTGCGTCTATTAAACATGCAAACGCATAATCACAGCACACATCTGCGTGCAGCATGTGGCAATAGCGAAACAATACACCAGTGAATACGCCGTTAAAGCGCTGCCACTTCAATTACAGCTAGCGCGCGCGCCAGAGAGAGTGAGTGGAAGCGTGAGGTGGCACGCGCAGCCAAAGCAAAGAGCGTAAAAAGGCGCGAAAAACTTCACTGTGTCACCTAGTGAGGTATCAGCGCGGGAAAATCTGACCGAAGTCATTTGCATTAGCTTCATTTGTGGCAATAAGCATGTTAATAAGCGGGCGTGGTGCAGCGTTGTCGGCGAATGGCAGAGCGCACGAAAACTTCCATGATAAATTATGAAGATATTACTTAGACGTTTGTTATGGCGCTTTGTCCCGCGGGCATGTGCGCACTGGCATACGCTTGGATGACACTTTTTCGTAGTGAGCAAAGTTGGAAATTTTGCTCTTTGCTCAGTTCAGTTAGAAAGGCAGAAATTTAAATTTCGAAAAAATTGCTTGTTGAGATTAGTGAGTATTTAAGAGGAGCCTATTATATGTATTTCATTTTTTTTTTCAATTTTTTGACTGCGATCCAGCTGATTTTCGAACATGTTCTTGATTTGCCGCTCTCAAAGGTTGCCATATTGCAAACTTGTTTCCATAGACCGACTTTAATTCATCATAATTCATTACGTACATATATGTGCACCCATGTGAAAAGTAATAAATCTCTAATTATCGATAGCCACATCTCCACAAAGCTGATATTATAATTTACAAGCCTTCCTGTGCAAGCATTCAACTGGCATTTCTCGCTAGCTTTGAAAGCTTCGAGTTCTATAAAATCGCAGCAAGTGAAAGGAAGCATACCGATACATACACCGATGAAAGTAGGCAATGAAAGTAGACCAATCCAAGTATCAAATTATCCTAAAACTAGGCAAGAAAGCCTTTATTTAAGCTACCTACATATGTATGTGTGTGTAGGAGTATGTGCTGTATTATAGCAGCTTTGTGTTTATGAATATATCATGAAAACTTCATGCACATGTCAACCACTTGTCTTATAAATCCAAACTTCCGGTCAAATGCCCACAGAAGCTGTTGTCAAAGGAATCAAAGCAGCTCGTTAAGACCAGGCACGTGTCTGATACTATGCAACCCCACTAAGAGATGCTATAATTATTGCGCTGCTTAATGCAGCTATGTTTGCTGTCAAGCTACGGCTCTTTTGAATTTCAAACAACTTAAGGCTGAAATGCATCGCTAAGCAGCAAAGCCAAAACTCATTAAAAAAATCGATGCTGTCAGCAGCTGGTCAAGGCAATTGAACAATTTTAGAAGGCAAATAGTATATATATATCTGCACATAAAATTTACATATAAGCCTATTCATACAACACACAACACTCTGAGTCAAACACTTTGTTGCATTTTACATGTCAACTTCAAGCAAATGCACCTTAAACTTGCCTTAGACTTTAACACTACAAATATTTAAAGCAAATCACTTTCACAGCAGCGGCAATTCAAGCCAATTGCAAAGTGCAGACCAGTTAATTATGGAAATAATACACGCTGTATATCAATTTCAAGTTAGCAGGATAAGATATTTGCTCTGAATATATTGTAAATTAATTTACCCACCTTCATTGATATAGTGTGTATGGCAAAGCTGTTCATTGTGCTACTTCAGTGTTATTCAGTTAATGAAATTAAGTTAAGTAGACAAGCTTTTATAATCAGTATATGTCGAAAGCAGGCAGCTGAGCTAAATGAGTGAAATAGACGACAGTGCGCAAACAATAAATATTTCAGTGAGTTAAAGCATTGAGAAGAATACAAAAATGCTCAATACGGACGACAATCTGAGTAAAAAATATGAAACTTTCATGCGGTTCCAATAGCATTTCAATTCAATTTAAATATCAGGTCTTCTTCAATGCACTTCTTTTAAGAAACTTATGGAGTGTTTTTCAAAGATAAAGAATTTCCTAGAGAACTAGTAGTCAGAGCAGCTGTCAGAATAGAAACAAGCCTTTGACATAACCCTTAGAGACAAAAAATTTCCTAGAGGGATAATTGTCAAAGCAGCTGTCAAAATAAAAACGAAATATTTGAAATTTTAGGCAGAGATAAAAATATCCTAAAGGGCTAGTTGTTAAAGCAGCTGTCAAAATAGAAACAAGCACTTGAAAGAGAAAAATAATTTCCCAGAGAGCCAATTGTCAAACCAGCTGTCAAAATAAAAATAAGCCTTTGACATATTCCTCAGAGATATGGAATTTCCTACAGAGCGCGTTGTCAAACTAGCTGTCATAATAGAAACAAGCATTTGACATTTATCTCAGAAGTAAAAAATTTCCTTGCGGGATAGCTGTCAAACCCGCTGTCAAAATAAAAATCAAACATTTTAAATTTATCGCAAGGATAGAGAATTTGCAGCATTTGACATTTAAATCAGAGGTAAAGAATATCTTAGAGAAATGGCAGTTAAACCAGTTGACAGATATAGAGAATTTCCAAGAGGGCTAGTTGTCATACCCGCTGTCAGAAAGAAACAAGCATTGGGGATTTATCTCAGATATAAAGAATTTCCTAGCGGAATAGCTGTGAAACCAGCCATCAAAGTTTGTTTGACATTTATTCGTAATACATTTTGACAAACTATCATTTAAAAATATTTCAAGAAATAAAATTTCACAAGTAAGGATGTGCTAAGTTCAGTAGTAACCGAACCGAACATTTTATACTCTCGCGAGGATCAAAGCCAAGAAAATACTTTCAGGCGATCACAAAATTATTTATAATTATTGACCTGATTTCATTCATTTAATTTTCATTCGAATGAGATTCTTTCTGAATATCATCACGATTTCTCACATATTGACCGATAGATTCGGAATGGAAGTTTGAAAATATTTATATTAGATACATAAGTATATGAGGGATATGGAAAGTATTGACACAAGTCCATGCTGTCATCTCAGACATATTCAAACCGGATTTTAAAACTCTGTGAGGTCTAGTTTTAAAAACCGGTTTGAAGCTATGTTCGATCAAAATTGAGCCATATCTCATGGGGTACAAATATTGCATGTTTGAGTCCATTATAAGTTATAGTCCGATTGCGACAATTTTTGCATTTGATTGAATACTTTGAGGGAGGACATTATTTGTGAAAAGTTTTACACTAACAACTTTATTGATGTTTGATTTGTGTACTGTAGTGTGAACGAGTTAGATGTAATTTAAAAGCTTCTTAGTTGGAAAGTCGGCGTGGTTGTCTTTCAACTTACACTATTTTCACAGCGTATGATAATAATGTTTAGGGAACCTCAAACACCAAATTTTGTTGATGCCACGCCCCTTGAGAAATTTTTATTCCTGCTCCTATAAAGATCACTCATGCCATCCATTGGTTGTGAAATTTAATGCTTGTGACGCATTCATTTAGTGAGTTATCGCACTTTTAGTGATCTTCAAGGTAACCGTTATATGAAGAGTTGGCGTGGTTATTATCTGGTTTCAGTCAATTCCACAGTATATGAAGAAATGGTGAAAGAACTTCTTGTCATCAAGTTTGATTGATTTAACTTTCGCGTTTTGGAAAACCCGCATATTAAGCCTTTACTGGGACGTACCACGCCCACTTTTAAACCAAATTATAGTTCTGTCAGTATCATAATTTAATGCTCAGTCATGGCAGTTTACCGGCTTGTGTTTAATGGTGTTTTGTGGATGTGGCAGTGGTCCGATAACATTCATCTGCTATACTGACCTCTTCCGGACGCCATGGAAAACGTGTGCGAAGTTTCTTCAAGATATCTAATTTTTTGCCTCGAGTTATCGCTTGACAGACAGACGGATCGATAGGTAGACGGACAGACAGACGGACAAAAAAACCAACAGTCATCTAGGTTTCAACTCGTATTGTCATCCTGATCATTTTTATATGTATATATATTTTTAAATTTATGTCGATTTGTTTAAGGTGATACGAAAAACTGCTAGGTGAACAAAATTGTAGCAACATGTTGCGATTGTGTAAAATCTTGAAAATTATTTGATCTGTTATACTAATATAAGATTCCATGGCTTTTTAATCCATCTCCCAATACCAATCGTCCAATAACTAAAGAATTTCTGCAGAAAGCTATAACAAACCAAAAAGCCCGTGTAACAATCTGACTATTGGAACCATCTTTAGGTACTCAAATGTAACAAGAAATAAACCTGATAGCCATCCAAGTCTAAGTCGCAGTATGTTACGACTAAGTTGCCCTAATTCTCCAGTTGAACTGCTTTTTCTCAGGTCACCTCAATCGTAATTAACAAGATAAATAATTCAATTTCTCCTAAATCCGAAGAAACAGGCACCTGAGTGGCGTCTACAGCATTAAAATAGAGAAAAAAAATCAAAAACATCACAATTTAACAAACGGTAGTAAACCCCATCCAAAGAACGGTGCATCCGCAGACTAACACCAAACAACACTTCGTGGATAAATAGACAATATGGAGACCTTAATTTCCATGTGATCCCCTGTGTATTTGGATTTTTGGCCATGAGTACTTTAGAAGCTGCCTTTCGAAATTTCGTCATGACCTTAATCCATAATGTCCAACATGTACAGGGTATGTAGAAAACTCTCAGCACTTTTTCCACCATTTTAGAGAATAAGGGAAAATTTGAAAAATACACTTGGCGATAGTTTTACGGAGGAAAATTTCTGTATAAGTATATTAAATCTAAAGATTTAGAAAAGCGTCAGCTCTAATTGTGACAAGCATGAGACATTTAGGAGCCATAGAGCGGACTTAACTGCATTTTTCTCCCCACGCAATAATACTTAGTCTAATCGTTCTGTGAGCGAAATATGAGATGAATTATTTTTAGCGAATTGAAGCTCCATACTCCAGCTTTTCATGCCTCCCCCCGCCATAATTACGAAAAACTTGCAGGTGTGGAAGACTTTCGTACACTCCGAAACTGCTTTCAA